>NDXA01000096.1:0-49700 GCA_002105455.1 Hemisphaericaspora xylofermentans | reverse complement strand
CAACAGCAGCAGCAACAACAACAACAACAACAACACCGAGACTTACGAAGACAATCAATATCATTCATTCCAAGATCTAAATCTGTATCGAAAACTTCTAGTCAACTGCCATCATCATCTTATCATTTACCCCATCTATTTAGAACAAATACAAGAGATTTAGTTAAACAAGAAACAGCAAGCATTATTCTGAAGAAATTACTTCATATGTTACAACATTTAGGTTTACAAAATCCAATACCTTTAGATGCACTTCTGAATGGATCACCTTCCAAAAATGTAAAGATTTATGTTGCAAATTCCCATGATTGTATTTATTTACCTCCTGCATCATCCACCAGTTTTACTTATGAAGATGTTGAAAATGGTGGTTCAATCCCAATAATACTCGAAGATGATACTATTGCGACACCTTTGTCATCATCGCCATCACCGTCGTCATCGTCCTCATTGTCAACACCAGAATCAACGAATCAACAACATGAAAACGAAAGTCTGATGTCATTACCAGAACCTTTAGATTCACAAGCTCACACAAGTCATCACCTTCGTAATAAAATGAAAGGCTTCACTTCTCCAAATTATTTATGCTCCAAAATAGATTCCGAACATCCAATACCTCATACGTTTGCTGTTATTGTCGAATTATTAAAAGATGCAACAATAGTCAAAGATATTAAAATCGAATTTGATTCATTAACTCATATACTTTGGCCAACTGATGATCCATATAATAAATATCATAATAAAGAAAAATTCAAAATTGGTCATATGGATTGGTCAACTACATTGGCAGATGCTGATTATTATATCAATAGTTCAAATTCAAATGATGTAAAGCTGAAAGATTTAGGTGCTGAAGATTTAGCAAAACGTACTCGTGAATATAATTTAATTAATGTTCGTGATTTAGCTGACGGATTAGATAAATATAATAGAAAGGCTTCATCATCAATAATAAGTGCTTCATCGGATTCATCATCATCTTTCAGCCCTTCAACACCACCACCACAACAACCATTAAATGATACATATAAAGCTGGTCTTTATGTATTCTTATTACCGATATTATTACCTGAACATATCCCAGCATCCATAGTTTCAATAAGTGGAACTTTAAATCATACATTATCGATTGAATTAAATAAACTTTCTGATAAATTGAATAGAAAATTAAAAATTGATGCATCATATAATTTACCCATGGTGAGATGTCCTCCCAATTTAGCTGATTCAATTGCTAATAAACCCATCTATGTTAATCGAGTTTGGAATGATTCTGTGCATTATATCATCACATTTCCGAGGAAATATGTTCCCTTGGGTTCTGAACATGTTATGAATGTGAAATTAGTTCCATTAGTTAAAGATGTAATTGTTAAGAGGATTAAATTTAATGTATTGGAAAGAATTACTTATGTTTCAAGAAATTTACAAAAAGAATATGATTATGATAGTGAAGATCCATTTTTTCTAAATGCTCATGCAAATAAGATTAGAGAACGAGTTGTATCCCTATGTGAATTGAAAACAAAACCTAAACAGAATGGGAATGGATATAATGATCCGTATAAAGAAGAAGTGATTAAATGTCCTGATAATAATTTACTTTATTCTTGTTATGAAGTAGAAAATGAACATAGTCCATACAAAAGTAGTAATAAGAAACAAAGAGATAGAGAAAATAAATCAATGGTGGCATCACCTTTGGATATTAACGTTGCATTACCTTTCCTTACTACCAAGACTGATAAACTATTAAGAACACTGAATATTTCAGATGAATCAGATAGCGGTGTTAGTGGTAGCCGAGGCTCATTCTCAGGCACAAAAATTGGATTATCAGCATCATCACATTTATCTACCTCACAACAACCAACGTCAAGAAGAGCATCACTTGCAACTGACCCCCTGTTGCTGCTGCTGTTTTCTACCCCATTAGCCCCCACTTCATCACCAATTATCGGAACATTAGAAACCAATCTAACTAATCGTGACGAAATTGGACCTCATGATTTCATGAAACCGAAATCGTCAAGTTATATTACTGATGATTTAAGTAGTAAACATCATCCACCAGAAAACATTCAAAATGGTTATACGACAATTTCGAGGGCTTTATATCCAGATTCAAATTTTAGACATATACAAATTAATCATAGATTACAAGTCTGTTTTCGAATTTCTAAACCTGATCCGAAGGATGATTATAAAATTCATCATTATGAAGTTGTGGTGGATACTCCATTGGTATTATTGAGCGCGAAATGTAATGAAGAATCAATGCAATTGCCAGAATATAGTGAAGTTGAATCTGGTATCTTCAAACCCCACCAACTTAGACAGCAACCTTCACAAGGATCAGTTTCATTCAGAATCCCGAATTTTCAACATAACGGAATCAAAATCTCCTCATGGGATCCCGAACAGGGCGAAATACAAGATCAATTACCTAGTTTTGAAGAAGCGGTTGGCGCGATTAGCATACCCAATAGTCCCGTCACTCGAGCCAATTCCGTAGATGAAGGAGGTGCCAATGCGGTGTTGTATAAAGTGCCTTCGATTTCTATTTCGCCTGATGAGCCTTCTCCTCCATATGAGGAGACTGAGAGGATTGAATCTATTGATACGATTGTGAATGAGGAAGGTGGAAGTGGTGTTCCTGGTGGAGGAAGTAGTGATGGGTTTGGGGCGCCGATATCGAAGATTAAATCCAGTCTTTCTTCTTCGTTTGCAAATAGGAAGATTACTAGTGGTGGTGGTGATGCTAGTGGTAGCAGTAGCAGTAGTGGTGGGAGTAGTAATGGAAGTCTTTCTTCCTCATCAGAAGAAGGAGACGAGGATAGTATTGATTCTGAATCGATTAACAGTGAACAATCGACTCCACTTTCTTCATTCCCAGATACAGATTCTCCAGTGGGTATAAAAGTGCAACCACCGGATACTGATGGATTGGAAGAACAAAATTGTGATGCATTATCGGTGGTGGGGGCTGCGGCTACTGATGAAATAGAGGAGAATGCCACTATTAAGATTGAGAATATTCCTATGAGAGGTCTGGATGAGGATATAGAGGAGGAGGTCAATGCATCAGGAGAAGAGGATGTAGAGGATGAGCTTTATGAACTGAAGATTCTGGAGCTAAACTGTGGGAGTGACCATAGCAATAATAATAATAATAATAATAATAATTCTGGTAATAATGATGATTTGGGAGAAGAAGAAGATATACCTTGTGCTTAGATAGATAATAAAGGCTTCTATTTTTAATTTTGTATAATTTTATTTAATTGCATTTTAGATACATTTT
The DNA here is from genome assembly GCA_002105455.1 of Hemisphaericaspora xylofermentans. NCBI lineage: Eukaryota > Fungi > Ascomycota > Pichiomycetes > Serinales > Debaryomycetaceae > Hemisphaericaspora > Hemisphaericaspora xylofermentans. The sequence continues at coordinate 46,390 of NDXA01000096.1, read as the reverse complement.
CATTGTACTGAATTAATTAAACAGTACTTGGTGAAGCAGCGATGGGTTCTATTTGAACATATATTGTACTATGGTCTGAAATGCTGTATCACTCCTGTTCTTCCCCCCTTCCAATATGGGCAGCCACCTCAGCCACGACAGCTACCCCCCTCAAAGAACAGGAACGGAATATAAACTTTGCAATTTCATTTGTTCATCGTGGTTTTCGTATCTTGTCTTAAAATATTTCTAAATATGAAAAAGTCATTAATTTAAAGAAACCGAAAAATTACCGAACCAACCTGCTCCTTTGGGAATATTGAAAGATGTGGATGCATACATGTTAATTAACTAAGAAGTTGAACAACCAACGTCATTAATGAATCAGCAAATTGGATTTCACAAGTTTTCAATTTGAGAAAATTTCATAAGGAATACCACATTGTAACGAGGATAAGAGTGTGTTTCGTATTGCAACCCCTCGTAAACTTGTGGGTTTATGCGCAGGATGATTAAATTGAAAATCGGTCCGTAGTTCAGATTTCCGTCCAGTTGGGAGACAGAAAGAAAAACTTAGCCTATAATTTATCCGCAGCATGGAACGTTCCTTCTCTCACTGTTTCTTCCTTCAAATGTGGGCCAAAACACCAAACAAGATACATTCACAAATTTTTTAATATTCATTTACGAACTTTTTAACCTTCAAGATTGTATAATCAATTACTTCTATTGTTGCTCCTCCATCAGTCACTTTTACGAAACTCTAAAATGTTATATATAATTCCTTAGGAAATGGCAGCAATTCTATAGAATGGCTAGAATAGTTATCAGGATCTCTAGTAGATAAAACGTTCTCTGAAATCCAATCACCACCTATCATACGACCTAATAGAGAAACCCTTGACTAACATTAATCTATCTGAATCAGAAGAAGAAAGAATAGACGAAAACATAGGAACAATTGATTCAGATCCTGAATCAAAAGATCTTGCAAAGACCCCTACTTCAGTGGCAGTGTCAGTAGTATGTCTATCAGTCCAAATTTTGAGGAAATATCTCGCATAAAAGAAATCCTATTCATGTCATTCGTATGCTTATCACAAATATTAACCCAAGCGGCCGTGGGCCAAACCATGAACACTTCTAATCGCATCAGTGAAACATTTCATGTTTCTAACAAACCTGGGGAAATATCATGGTTTTCAGCTGCATTCTCAATGACTGTCGGAACTTTCATCTTAATTTCGGGGAGGTTGGGTGATATGTTCGGATATAAGAAATTATACATTATTGGATATATTTGGTTTGGAATATTTTCCTTGTTATGTGGATTTGCAGGATTGACTAACTCTCGAGTATTCTTTGATACTATGAGAGCATTACAAGGCATTGGTCCTGCTATCATGATGCCGAATTCTCAAGCACTTATTGGATCTTTTTACCCGGAAGGAACGAGGAAAAATATTTGTATGGCATTATTTGGAGCTCTTGCGCCTGGTGGATTCATTGTCGGTGTCCTTTTCAGTGGTGTCTTAGCAGTAAGAGCATGGTGGGCTTGGACATTCTGGATTTGTGGAATTGTATGTATTACGGCTGGAATATTGTCATTTTTCGTTATTCCAAACCGAATCGGAGCTAAATCTGGAGGTTCGTTTGATTATTGGGGTTCATTATTTGGTGTTAGTGGATTAGTGCTTATTAATTTTGCATTCAATCAAGGTCCAAATATAGGTTGGGAAACTGTTTATGTTTATGTTTTACTTATTGTTGGAATTGTTTGTATGGTTGTGTTTTATTTTGTTGAAAAGAGAGTTAAGGACCCCTTAGTCCCACCTGAAGTACTTAAAGGTGAAACAGGATTCGTTCTTGGATGTATAGCTGCCGGTTGGTCATGTTTTGGTATTTGGTCATTTTACCAATTCCGGTGGGCCTTACTTATCGATCACAATAACCCCATTATTGCAGCAGTAGCGACTATTCCAGTTACTTTTGTTGGTCTTGCGGCAGCAATTGGCACTGCTTTTCTCTTAACGAAGATCTCATCATCTGTAGTCATGTTCTTATCAATGTTAGCTTTCTTTACTGGTATTGTACTTATGGGTACTCGACCAGTGGGGCAAACTTATTGGGCACAAAAATTCGTTAGTTTATTAATCCAACCAATGGGTATGGATATGTCATTCCCTGCTGGTTGTATTTTGTTAAGTTCAGCTTTCCCAAGACGACAACAAGGGATTGCGGGTTCTTTGATATCCACCTTTGTTAATTATTCAATTTCAATTGGATTGGGGTTGGCTGCAACGGTTGAAGTATATACCACTAAGAATATGAAACCTGGTCTTGTCACAACTATACATGGAATACGAAACGCTTTTTATGTGGGAATGGGATTGGCGGGATTGGGGATTGTACTATCGACTATTTTCATGTTTATGCAAATTGTGCATCGTCCTAAGAAGGAGACTCAAGACACCATTGAAGAGGAAGGGGAATTAGAACAAGCTTCAAGCAAGGAAGAAATAGAAGAACACGAAGATGTTCGTCTGTATCATTAAATCGTCTATCGGCATCTTAACGAATTTTTATATTCGTTATAATATTAATGGTCAGCATATACTTAATATAGTAATCAATTAATCTATCACACTTGTAGATATAGACCCTCTACCCTCTATATATGTGCGGCATATACTTGCGTAGCCCTCCGCTTTCATCTGTATTTCCAAATCAACACCTTTACGGAAAAGGCGATTTGGTGGACACTATGGCGCTACCACGTTATTTTTTTGGTTTCCCACCTCCACCCACTCATCACTATACGAGCAGCTATGGAAGTTCCACCAGGAGTAAACGCACATTTTTCAAAATCACTTTTACTAAGAGTTGGCGTTATTCATTTAAAGGTTCGGCATTGATAAAGCTCAGACAATTTTGGACACAAGTAACTAAATCTCAACATTTAGTTTCCAAAATCAGCAAAAGTTGATTTTAGTCAACTTTTTTAGCACAATGCTTCAAACTCTCTATATAAGTGAATTCCGTAAGTATGGCTAAACAATTCCTCGAGGTTTGGGCACACTCTGAGGAATTCTTGTTCTTTTCGTTTATTCGTATAAATGCATAAATAAATTCATCATGTGATTGCAAATTCCATAAATTTCATTGGAGTTGAAAAAAAAAGCACTGACATAAGCAATAATTAATAGTGAAAAATTACAAACTAGTGTAGGCCTAGTGTAGGACCCAATAGACAACAAATGTCTCTATCTAAACTACCACCAAACGCCAAAGTCGCTGTCCTAGGAGCAGGTATCCTGGGTCTATCGTTCACATACTTCCTCCACAAACTCCGACCAGATCTTCAATTCCATCTATTTGAAAAATCCTCCCGCACAGGTGGATGGATAAACCTGTCCCACATCCACGTCAAATCAACCCAACAAGAAATCTTATTAGAAAAAGGACCAAGAACACTTCGTGGTGTCAAGGATGGGACGGTGATTATGATTGATATATTACGAGAATTGAAAAAGGAACAAGAAGTTGAAATTATGAGGAATGATTCGATTGCAAATCGGAAATACATCATGAATCAAGATAAACAACTCGTACAAGTACCTAATTCGTTAACTAGTTTGATTAAGTTTATAAAAGGGGTTACGTTATTGGATGCTAAGGGTATAATTGGGATATTTCGCGAGCCTTTTGTTCCGCCACTGAATAAAGATGAAAGTATTGAAGAATTTTTTAGGAGAAGGTTTGGATCGACGGTATTGATTGATAATGTCGCAAGTGCCATCATTCATGGGATTTATGCTTCTGATGTTGCGAAATTGAGTGTGATGAGTACTTTACCCTTCTTGAAGGAGATGGAAAGGGAATCCGGGTCAATTGTGAGACATGTACTCAAAACAATGTTTAGAAAGAAGAAACCAAAGAATGTAGATGAAGGTGGTGTTATCGCGAAACCATTAATCTCGGAGGAATTGTCCAATTATACCAAATTGATTTCCCCAAACGCCAATATGAATGAATTATTGACAAAATTAAAAGGAATCCCGATGATAAAATTACATAATGGATTGGAAGAATTACCAAAAGCAATAACCAACTACCTTTTAACTCAAAAGAATATCACAATTCGTTATAATACTCCAATAGTCTCTATGGATCCAATAACTGGGAAAGTAAACGGTGAACAATTTGATCATATCAGATCAACCATAAACACAAATGCCTTATCGAAGGCTTTACCTAAAGCCAACCCTTTAATCCCGAAATTAACATCAATAGATTATGTGAATATATTCTTGTGCAACATATATACTAAGAAACGAATCATCCGTCTGGCGGGATTTGGATTCCTTGTTCCTAAGTTTGGAAGTATTGGATTGAACCCACAAGCACATCTTGGGACAATTTATGATTCAGATATCGAAAAGAATGTGATTGGATTATTTGGTGATCGTAATCAGCAACAACAACAACAAGAGGATTATAACAAGATAACTATCATGTTGGGTGGACATTATTATTCACATTGGGAAATCCCATCTAAATCTATAAACTTACAAATTATTCAAGAAATATTACAAGGAAAACTTGGAGTTGATTTACTGCAATTTAACATCAAGATTCTTGATGACAAAACAATGGCAATTGCTTCTATTGGTGATAATGATTTGATCTTGTCGTATGATTATCATAATCAATGTATACCTGTCTATGGAGTGGGATATTTGGATACCAAGGCTGACGTATTACGAATTGTTGATGAAATGAGGTATAAATTGTCATTTGGAGGGACTGTGTTTGCTGACGGTATTGCTGTTCCTGATTGTGTGTCAAATTCCTTTAAGGATTCGTTGAAGTTGATGTAAATAGTAGTAGCTCTTGTACATATACATAGTCTTAAACGTTCAATCTTCTTCGTCATCATCATCAACCTGTGCTTCGTAATGAGGAAGTTCATCATCTTCCTTATCTTCCTTTTCTTTTCCATCTACATATAAGCTATCTCCTCCTTTCAATCTACTTATTAATCTAGACTCGTTGGTTGAATAGTTGATATTCAATTCTCTTCCAAAGAATAATTCCTCATTCAAACTTCGCATAGCCAAACTTGCCAGAGGAATATTGGCATAAAGTAAATGAGCATATCCTTTACGTACCCTAATTTGTATGACATCTCCATAAGTTGAAAACAACAAATATAAATTATGCTTTAGGTCTTTTATGGCGATGGAATCATTAAGGTTCTTGATGTATAATGTTTGTGATGGTTTGAGGTTGGATTGATCCAATTTGGTCCGTTTGGGTTTCTGGTGATGGGATGTAGGTTGTGATGATGACTTTTTATTGGATGGCAGTACTGGTTGTCGTGCTGGACGCTTTCTTCTTGGTGGTGGCATTGTCTGACTAAATATTGCTCTTGTAGTGGGATGGTACATTTCATCCATTCATTGAGATGGGATTTTCTTGGTTTGGTCGGTCCATCACCACCACACAGACTTTTTTTTTCGTGGTCACCACCACCAATACCACCACCGGAAAAATCACCACCTCCACTGCCAATTAGTTACACACATGTTCTTACTATGGCTAACTACTGATTGTAAGACCACTCACTCACCCGAAGTAAACTCCTGGGTGGGTTAGTTCTCTATAGCATCTAAATGCAAAGATAATAAATGGACTATTCTTTCCATCAATACCCGTCAACGATCGGTAATTCCAATTTGGGTGCAAAACCACTCAACCTTTCTTCCTCCTTACGATTGTTATGCATACTTTACTACAAACGTATAAAAACGAAATAACAACAAGAACTGTACAAAATACGAACTAAAACAGTCAATTCATCAACCTCACAAGAACTGAAAAACATCATACTACCAAATTAAAACCCAACAACGACACATTCATACCATTGCAAACTATCCCACCGTCATAACATTGACATAACATAACAAAAAAACTAACTAATAACTAATACAAAAAGACCAAATAATATATGTGTCTTTATCCTACCCTCTTCATTTTCTTCTTTTATAAGGTTCCTTCATCTTCAATACCCAAATTAAACCAAGGATGATTAAGTGAATCAAGCGCCGTCATTCTATCGTCTGGATTAATGACAAATAATTTCTTTAATAAATCAATGAAAAACCACCAAAATGTAAAATTCCCAAAATTCATAATATGTTTATTATTTTCAAAATTCATTGATAACGAATAATCAAAATTTATATCCAATCCTAATCTTGAACTTATAAATAAATCTATTCTTGATAAATCATTAACTGAATTTATAAATTTTTGTGGGGTGGTAGAACTTGGGAATATTAAAGTTAAGGAATTTTCAAAACTAGTTTCATTATCTATTATTAAATCATCATCGTCATCTTCTTCATCTTCAGCACTTTCTCCACTACTGCTACAGTCGTCATCATCATCATCATCATCATCATTCAAAAATTCTTTGGTGAAATATTCTAACCCACATTCGTTTTCTTTCTCTTTAGATAATTTAACCATTGATTTATCTATTCTATAACCACATACTTTTTCAATCATGGCCAAATGTTCCAAATTATCATGAGTCTTAAATAAGGGTTCACCAATCACCAATTCAACCAAAATACATCCAACTGACCACATATCGCATGCGTATGACCAGCCAGTGCCCAATACGATCTCAGGAGCACGATAATGTCTAGTTGAAACAATTGATGAATGATATTCATCATCAAAAACCGCACTTCCAAAATCGATAATTTGAATCAATGGATTCTTTAAAATTTTCAGGTATTTGGGTATTTTTCTATTTGATTGAGATGATGATGAGGAACCAAGTGATTTGAATGAGGATACAATTGTTGAACTTATTAGTAGTTTTCGAAGATAGGAATCATCATGTAATAGTATATTTTCTGGTTTTAAATCAGTATGAATTAAATTCAAATCATGTAAAAATGTAACTGATCGTATCAATTGTTTTGAAATTGCCTGAATATGACTACCAGGGAATGGAATGAATTTATTATTCTCCAAGAAATCATATAATGATATCTTCAATAAATCCGTCACTAAACAAATATGACCTCTAAAATCAAAACATTCACGTAAATGAATACAATGATTTAAATTCTTATTATCAAATTTCTTTAAGGTTGATAAGATACGTAATTCGATTTTTGCCGCATCACGATATTTTTGAATATTACGAATAATCTTGATTGCAACATGTTCACGATTGACTTTATCATAACATTGTACAACTTTTCCAAACGTACCTTGCCCCAATAATTTAATGATTATAAATCGATTGGCAAATGTTTCATTGAGTCGTATTATATAATGACCATTTTCATCATCACAAGGAGGTAAATTTAATTGATGGGGTATAACATTGGTTTTTATATTGCCTAATTTAGGTGTTTGAAGAATATATTCATTGGGTATCTTATTGTAAAAGCATTTCACTTGAGGTAATTGGGGTAATGAATTTGTTCTCTGCTTTTTACTTGGGATTGTACTATTGGTATCATACCAACTTGGTTGTTGATTCAAGGTATTGTTAACATTGAACATATTATATGCAACTAGAGCATCTTGATCAAATATTAATGCCGAATCACTATTGTTTCTTTTCGACTTTGGACCTATCATTCTTTCCTCCAAGATTATCAAGTCATCATCATCGTCATCTTGGTCATCCTGCAGTTCCACAATGAGATCATCAGATTGCATTTCATCAACGATCAAAACCTGTTCTTCAGCTTCATCCGTCAGTAAGAAAGGATTACTAAAGGAATTTCTCGTTTTAGAATACCTTGGTCGCTGTCTAAGAGTACTCATACTACCATACGAATTTGGAAACAAGATACTAGTATTCATGGTTGAGTCAACACCACTGCTGATATTATCGGTGTTAATATATGATCTAAGCTGTTGCTGTTGATATTGATTATGATTGTATAACGGAGGTGAAGGGTTCATACCAGCTGATGATAAACTAGATTCCGATATCGTGGGATCAAAATTTAAGTGTAGCGTCTTTGCTTGAACATCAATCAAGTTGGATCTGATAGCATCTGATTGTGTGGTTGTTGTAGTTGTGGTGGATGTGGTTGTGGAAGATGACATCATTGAGCCATTAGCGTGGGATTTGGATGAACCGCCAGCTGTTTCAAAGGTTTCGCTGAACCCTCTTGGTCTCTTTCTGTTGGTTATCAATGAAGACATTTATATTTTGGTTCCTAAATAGAAAGAAATCTCCCTTTAATTGGGGTGGTATTTCGGACTAATAGCTTTGGATAGGTGTAGTTTTTTTTTGTATATAATGGAAGTTAAAGCGTTTTCCTTCCTCCCCCTACAAACCTGTTCTCTCTTTGTTCTATAAAGTTGTCGTTTTGTTTGACTCTAATAGAACACCCGAATTAGAGAAGAATGCGTATTTGCTTCTTTCTTTCTAGCGGTGGGGTGGTGATCTTTGTCTTCTTCTTCTTGTTAAAGTATGGAATGATTTATAGCGTTTGGTGGTACTCTTTTTTATTTTATTGTGTCTGATTGCTTATAAATTTAAGTAAAGTAAAATTACTGTTAAGTTAATTACAACTTTTTATATAAAGAAAAACTGTAATTTCATATTTTGGGGGGTTTTTCCTGTCTTGCACAAAAATGTCAAAAATTGCCTCTCCTAAAAATACAATTTTTTTTTTATTAATAATTGCATTAAGATTTTATTAATTTTTTTTTTCAAATTGCTCTTACACTACCAATCTTAATTCTGGATTCATTATTTTTTAGAAAAAAAAACTCTCAATAATTAACAATAAAAAGTGATAAGGGGAGCAGGACTATACGACATTTTTCTAAGTTCCCACATATTTATTAGGGGTGAGACCTAAACAACAAATACATATTTCCGTTTCATCGCCGACTCCTCCTCCCTTCCATCTAAAAGTTCTCAACCGTTGTGTCAATGTATATATTTGCTTCATTGATGTTTTTATATCATGACAAATATCTATGTGTAGTTTGTTTGTATTCTCAAAGTGAGTTATCTCGATGATAAACAGAGCATCTTGATGATATCATCAATTTTCTCATAGATAAGTGGACGGCAGAAAATGGGGACAAAACCAGAAACACTAAATTGAAATGGTTCGGTTTGGAGGGGGGGTGTGCGTGTGCTTAACAAATAACCTCTTTTCTGCTGCATCGTTCATATAAAATTTCTATGGTTGTCATGTTCGTAAAACATTTCTTCTTCCAACATGAATTAACTGCCAAGGTTAAATCATCAAATATTCAAATCACTGTTGTGGATGTATTTTTAATTCACTAGCTACTTTCTCTTCGCTTCATTCTTTCAGGCTATCTACAATAGAACTTGTTTATTGACTAATTGAGTATCCTGATGACTTAACTGCATTTGTGGTGCAATTTATTTTCTTTCTTCTGCATTCAACTAAACAAATTTAGTTTTAAAAAAATAAATTTGTCAATTTTCATAATTTAAGGGGAGAGAATTTGACAATTGCATGGACAGCTTCTAAAACCGAAATCCATCCTCCAGTTAATTGACTAAACCTGAATGAGTCTTAACGGAATCTTTTAACCAGAGGTTATACAATATTAATTTAATTATAGCAAAATACAGAAAATTCCATATTTTGACAGGTAAAACGTGTTAGCAACAACAACTGTCCGTTGCTACACCACCAGTAGTTTAAACTTTCTTACTGGATCAGCAGAAACTCTTTCATCAGGAAAAATGTCGCCTCTGATTTTTTAAAAAAAAATTATTTTTTATTTCAAGAATTCCCAATTTTTTTTCTCGTTAAATGTCTAAACTTCAAGAAATATGTGACCAAACATTTCTTAGACATTTTTCCCTTTTTTTCTGAATCCAATTAAAGGGAATGATTTTAAGCTGAAGATGAATTGTTATGAAACAGGTTTCAACGGGCACTTAGGTCCGACTGCAATACTATTCCATTAGTTTATTCAAGACACTGTTTTACTATTAGAATTTAGTATGATGTTCCATTGGTGGTTTGATTGAACAATATGCAGGTGATGTCAACTTATGGTATTGACACGCACTAATTACGTAATTTTTAGTCTTACCGCCCCACAACCCCCCTCCCCTCGTGGGAAAGAGAGTGTTCGTTTTTTTGCGTTTAGCCAATGTTTTGCTGCCACCAAAATGGATTGAATTTTTGAATGGTTCCATTGGGTGTGTTTGGCAGCGTACATTTTGACACGTTGTAACTAAAGACCGTATAATACAATACAATAGCGGTTTGATCACAATTGGTTGTCAAGCTGCATTGATTGCGCGAACATTGAGAGATTCGCCAATAGTTTATGCAATGTCTCATCCTCGTGTCATAACAAGCAAATGACTGATTATTATTTACACACAACATTCAAACTGAATGAGAACTTGGTCCACACCACAAGGTGATCTAGATACTTTGCATTATGGATTTCATGTTGGAGATATTTCTATGGACAGAAGCACCAGTGCGGAGCGTAGTTGGGATAGCATCGATTGCTGAATGGGGATTTTTCATTGCGCTTAAATGGGGTTCCTGAATATGTCCGCAATCTGTGCATTCGATCGTATTAAGAGGTTATCACCCTTGGAAAGAAACGAACCTCATGTTTACAATTCCTGGAAAGAGTTGTTCATGGTATGACTAACATGAGGCTCTAATAATAATAAGCGGCTTGATCTAGATTGTACTAATAGTGATTGTAACTAAAGAGGTAAAACATGTAGAACAGATTTGTAACGCTGTGATGAGGAGGTTCACGAGTAATCGGAGCAGTGCTAGTTTTGATTCTTATACCATCGTGGCAGGCAGAAGTCGGTTGACTCACGCTGATTATCTAACGGCTATGTATCTTCCGTTCTTGTTTAAACCAACTGGTATAAAACCATGTTGTTGAGTTATAACTGGATTTCTCTGTCTGGAAATTGCACTGAAACCGTGTTGGTAGAATAAAAAGTGAACATATTGATGATTTCCTTTAGATACTTCTTAACCAAAGGTCCAAACTTTCTTGAATAAAAGGAAAGTAAGCCCTCATAAGTAGATCGTAAACGGTTGAAACTGAATGATCCACTAAGTAATGTAGTTTTGAGATATGATAAAGTTGGAAATGAAAGGAAATCCTGTTTCGATAATGGATATGCAAACTTGTGTAATGCGGCAGAATCCCCTTCAAGTTCTATGTTATGTCAAACATGAATTGTTGATTCGGAATTGTGAAGGCGATTGTTGGGGATAGGTACGTTTTGATGTAGAAGCCACAACTTGAAGTGTCGGTCCGATTTGAATTGCTTGCCGTGTAACTCGATGACAAGAGAATGACTATGAACCGCATCAGTAGTTCTTAAAGATTCACGCAATAGATAGCAGTTGAATCGAGGGTAATGAAGCTCTACTACTGAATCAACTACTGATTCCAAACCTCCATCTAAGTCTAAGAATAGAAGAGGCAGAGGCAAAATCATAACGCTACTACAGTTCAGAACAAGGACTCGTCCACCACCTCATCGCAGAATGACAGATCAGTTCCAACTAACTCTAAAATGCTATAAGTACTACCACGTCCGAATGACTATCCTTGCCTCCAACGAGCAGCACCAAACGTGTCTACTTTGAAGAGCTTATGATGCCTACCTTACCTGCAGCAGGTAAGGTCAGCGCGATCTTCTTTCCAAGAATACAATGTAGATTAGAAACCACCGAAGTAGAAACCACGTCTTCTTCGCAAATATAATCACGAAGAGTTCCAATTCTTACACACCCAATATTCAAGCTGAATGAAAGCATGGTCTACAACAAAGTGTTCTAGTCACTGTACAGTATCGAATTGATGTTGGAGATAGCTCTATGGACGAAAGGCTGCTAGGGAAGTGCGTAAATGCGATAGCTTCAATTGGTGAATGCTGAATTTTCGTTACTCTAACACGGCTTCGTGAATATGTTAGCAATGCTTGCTTTCGTATTGACCCAATTAAGAAGTTGCAAACATTGCAAACATTTTTACGAAACCGTTAACAAGAGCAGTATAATAAAACAACATGATGAATGGTTTTCCCTATGCAATAATCCAGTAAATTTGATGTGATCGTTACTAGCTTCCCCCAGAACTTTTTTGGTGTTTTCATTACATCTCCTTTCATAAGCTACCTCCAATCTAATTCCCAGCAACAATTCGCTATGGACAATAAGTATTGATATTGATCAAGACGTTTCCATAACATTGGTACTTAGGGTTCAAAGTACAAACTTGACATCCACGTTTAAAAAACAGAGTAGGCTTGATATCACGGCAAATTTATTCAACCAAATGTCCTTCGAAAAGTTTCAGGTGGTGGCTCTACATAGCATTTTTGCGCGTCCCTTAACGCCGAGACAAAATGTATGCAGAGAATCCAAATGTGGATCTACTTGAAACGCAATTCGGAGTTATTTGACGTCCAACCCGCCTTGTTGACCTGTCAATGATTGTAAGCGATTTTGCATGCAACCTAAAGTATGATGTGCTAATTGGAGCTGATATAACGCCTTTTCTCCTTCTCAAATGCTTGGCTAATACTGCCATTACCGTCTTGAGTGTAATCGCCACAGGTGTACAACTTGTCAAAATAAGCAATAAGGTTGTGAAACTTTTGATGGAAAATTACAAATCATTTTAGCTGTATTTTGCCCCATTAGCATTCAAAATATTCAAATTCATTGCTATACCACAAAAAGAAGTGGTAGATTCAGAGAGGCGAAGTTGAATTCTTGAAAGTTTTGCAAAGATTTCCTTACTTGGGTTCTACTTTGTTGGTGTGGTTTTCAACGTTAGAAAGTATAAATTAGAAATGGTGTTTCCCTAGGATACTGGGTCTAAATTTCTATCCAGAATCGCATGTCGAATCATGTTGGAGAGGGTAAACTATAAGGTTAGGGGATATGATGGTTGAGAAAAAGACTAGGTGACTACTTCCCTAGGGTCATAGAAATAGAGGGTCACTAAGTAAACCGTAAGCATTTATATTCAACAAAAATGACGATCCCTAAATAGATTTACCCGTATATGTTCTGATGTAGCGAGAAGGTAATAGTAATCTATCTTCTTATTCTCTGATGAAATTTCTTCTTTTTCTAATCCCTTAGGAGAAAGATCAATAGGGAAATCCTGAATTATTTATAATTCATTAAAGAAAATTATCCGTTCGTTCATAATGTTAGTAAATAAGTAATGATACAAAGTAGAATAACAAGACTATAATGTTTAATTGTTTGAGATTATTTGCATGAAGTAAATCCAACAACTCCCACTGATTGTGAAGCAGATACCATACTGGCTTCAAAGTTCTCGGACTTTTCTCAATACTTAGTTATTCAATTGGAGTCCAGAATACCGACATATTGTGAACTAAGTCCAGTATCTTTCAAATTAACATGTTGTATTTGAATTGTTCATCAAATTTGTTTGACAAAACCATCATCAAAATATCATCAGCATAAATTGCGGGAATTAATAATTCAAAACCTATTTCTTTGTTAAAAGACTACATCGGATACGTTTGTTTTCTTGAAAACAGGATTGGATGATGACTTCGAAAATGTTTCATGCCACTCGTACAGTTGATTGTTTTAATCTTTTCTGTGTTCAATTTCCAACACTTTCCTTTTGCAATATTAACACAATTTGAAGGTATGATATCAATGATTTCAAGTAATTTGGCATCTAGATACGTTGATTTCTCATCTAAAATATGTATTTCAAAACCAAATTCAGCCAAAATTGCTGTTAATAATAAAACCTTACCTAAATAGATAACAGCAGATGAAAGTACCAGAATGTCATCAAATCCTTATTTATCTCTCAAAATTTTCAAATAGGGGCTTATAAATACCAAACCCATGTTGCTTTTTTAAAAAATCAGTAAGAAGGTGGCCTTGGTTGTTAACTGAAAATATCAAAACAACCTTGTAGCCAGCGGCTATCTTCAGTTCTAGGTCTTCTATTTTAGAATTTTGTTTCTATGTTCTCTGAAATGCCCTTCAATTATTAAACTGACATCCAATATTTGTTCAAATTGAGAAATAACATTTGTCTTGAACCCGATCATTCAAGTAATGCCAAACAGAAATTAGATTAACTTTCTTATCAATGGTTGCAAAAAATTCGGAGAAATCTCCTTTCAGAGTAATCCTTCTTGCAATAATAGTAGCTAGTTCCTGTTACGCGTATTCAATGTGCAGCTCATTTCTAACTGATGAAACATGTGATCTAACTAACCTCCAAGGTTATCGGTTTCCTTGACTGAAGTTAGTTCAGGAATTAGCTGATAGAATTTAGGATAGCGCGTCCAGGAAAAAATCTAACTTTTTGGAATCGTTACTGATCAATTTTATCTTGATAATATCCAATTCTGGTTCAATAGTATGATTCATAAGAGTTCTGACTCCCTTATAAACTTGCTCGTTGGTGGATTTTGAAACTGGACGATAAGTAGCAAGTCCAAAAATGCAACTCCTTCGCAAGGTCAAAAGATATGCTGCATATTTTTTGGAACCAAACCTGGCATTGCATAAAAAATAAAGTTTCATATTTTAGGTTTGGAATAATAATAATTATAATGAAACTTTCTCGCGGGGGGATAAGACGCAGCCCAAACGGTCTTTAGAACGTATAATTAATTTGTAACAATTTGTAATTACCTTAGTCAATGCTTTTGACACCTAATCTGTTGAGAAAGGGACTAGAAGGAAACCCCTCGCATAGTGTAATGGGAATGGATGAATACGTCAATCGGCTGTAATCAACGTGTCTCCAAGCAAATGACAAGCACTAAACAGAACTGCCCGGTATTTGCTATGTCCTAGTATTCATGTAGTAGTAAAATGGAAAGTTTATAGTCGTCGTTCTCTTTGATAAAATCCTTAGATTTCTAATCCCTAGGAGAAAGTTTATTAGTGAAAACCAGAAGTATTTATAATGCTCTACAACTCAGCATAATTTCAATTCATTCATAATGCAACATAATGTAGTGACTAAATATTATAAAAGATAACGACAAACTTATAATGTACAGTTATTTGACGTTATGTACATGAAGTAATCTCCGCAACCAAAGCTCAAAATATGGTATTATAAATAATGAAAATAAGCTTTCGCGAATTTTGATTTAAAGTATGAATCTCTTATAGGGTTGGAAAGAAAGTTCATTAATTAAGCTTTCCAGAAACAAGCATACGCGTCATTTTCAATTTACAGCAAATATTGAGATCCCGTTCTTGGCAGTCACTTTGACTAATGTGGATCAGATCACCATGAGATTCGTTCTTTCATAATTTTAGAGTTAGAGTTGTCAATATGGTTGACAGTAACTTGTCAGGTAATGTATTGATTTATGATTGGCCCCTTGAAACTTTTATCTTAAGTATGTTATTATTGTTGCAGATTGCCGAGTTTGTTAAGTTTTAATATTTTTTTCTAAAGGCCGTATAAAGAATAAATTAGGAATGTAGTTTTATTTGGACGAAAGGTAAGCGTATTTTCGGACTCCAAGCAACATCGAACATATATTACGGAGGCTTATTTAGATGGTTTCATAGTTAAGGTAAGTTAAGTTTAGTTACACGCAGATTAAAAAATAGATGATGAAACTGTAATAGTAAGTTTTTCCTGGATCAAACACATGATTGTGACAATCCAAGTGATCATTGGAATTCTCTTGAGGATATCACATCTCGTTCCCTTCCGTTTCTCCCCGTTGTGTATGCGTTAATTCTCCATTGTTATGTGGTTTATCATAACTATCGATGCAAAATTATGGATGCAAATTTCTTGTTGTGTGGGGTTGTTCAAATTATTTTTTTGTTTCAGAATAATTCGCTTAATGGATACACATTTCCGGATAATTACATTGTAACGCCAAAGAAGTTTCTCAAACATCTTTAAACAAAGAAGACATGAACATGCTCCAGTTTTTGTGGAAAATATGTCTCACGGGAAATTACGGCATTGAAATTGGATTCGTTGGGTATCATGAGTATTTCAGCAAGGGTGGCGTGTCTTTTGGTCCATTAGAATAAGAAGGAGGCCGGGGAATTGATAAGCTTTTTCCAGATAATAAACAGGTCATACTGAGTGGAAGCACTCAAATAAATTAATCGAATAAAAAGGGATATTGTCGCATTTAAGCTCTTCGCGTGGAGGTAGACTTCGCATATTTCTGGAATCTTTTCCATTGATGCTTAACAATATTTTATTAGCGTCCTACTGTTCAAGACAGGGTGCAAGCCAGATGATTCATAACCAATCATTTTTTTCTCTCTGTTGATTAAATCTAATGATAATAATTTCGAATGTTTTAAATTCTAATGGAAGAACGAAGAAATTTTCTTTTAGAGTTGTGCTTATTTATTTTTTTTTTAATATTTTTTATTTTTATTCTTTTAAGTTTTGGATTTTCTTTTTTTTAGTTAGAAAATAAAATATTTTTTATCTAAATGCAAGATAAATTCAATAGCCTAAAAAAATATGCAAAAAAAAACTACACCACAAACAGATAGAAACATGGTACAAACAAAAAACAACACAATTTTCGATATAAGAATAAACCCATCTGTTTGATTTAATTTTAACAACTTTCTTGTGTTTTTTTTGCCTTTCTAGTTAAAGTTCCTCCTCCTTAGCTTTTATGGCTTCAAAGCAAAAAAACAACGACTTAAAATATCCTAAACATAATTTACAAGACTTACATTCAATACAGGATAAAAATAAGATTGCAATAAAAGTATAAGTTCCCGTAACTATTTGAAATGGGAAACGAAGGATATGCCGAATTTGATGGGAACCTTGAAAGTCCCTCGGGCAGTAATGACACGTCAAACAAGCAACCCAATACACGACCAACTTTACCCTCAATAGAAAATTTGACAGCCTTACCACTGAAGAACCCAATTACGAAAATGTTGGACGGTACCCCACATTCTTCCAATATAATGTTGGATGGTGCCACTCATTCTTCTAACAGGATTAGAGGTATGGATGGAATGCTGGACCTTCCCCGAATGTCAACTTCACGGAATCAGGCAGAAACCTCAAAAATCAAGCTACCAAAGCAATTTTTTTGCAAAACTTGTAAACAAGGATTCACAAGAAAACATAACATGGTCAGTCACGAATTAATCCATTCATCCTTGAAACCACACATCTGCACTGTCTGTAATTTGAAATTTAGAAGGATACATGATTTAAAAAGACATGAAAAGCTTCACACTGGAGAAAAGCCATACGTTTGTGATCGATGCTCTAGAAGATTTGCAAGACCGGATGCATTGATACGGCATCAACATTCAGCAAAGGGTTGTAATATTTCTTCTTTGAGGTTAGATGGGACAAGATCGCTGACTCCTATGTCAATAAATCAAGTAGATGGCGTACTTCGTTCAAATAATGTTTCTGAATACTCTGGACATATAGGACCGTCAACTAATTCAAATTCCATCCATATTGGCAATAGCCATGCTGCATCCAGTATAAATTCCTTTGAACATCGACAGGAGTCTAGAGCGACTCCTGTTTTATCTCCTCTTGCAAGAACAGAAGCAACATCCAGGAAATTTTCAAATAGCCACGAGGTGTACAACCCTTCCAAACGACCTCTGCGCCATTCTGCAGATGAAATTCCTTTGCATCTTAATCAATATCTGACTGTACCTATACCTCAGCAGGGTACGCATCCATCGCAAGAGTACCCAATGCACGTCCACCATATACCTGGTCCATCTCCTTTACACCCAATGCAGTATTATGTTCTTCCGCACTATTCGTACCAACAAAATTCCATGAACAACATTGGCCATATGCCGATTATGAATAATGTCCATATGAATAATGTACCCCATGTCTCGCCTACTATGAATAATATCGGGCATATACCACCACCAATGAACAACATCCATATGAACAATATACCTCATGCAGTCCCTCACATGAACAATATTCAGCATGGAATACCACAACAAATCCCACACCTCAACAAAGCTCCCGAATTGAATAATATCCACCTCCCTGGACCAATTCACTCAACCCCAGTATATCAGCCTACCAATCATAGCGGTTATTTTACAACAGCAGCTACATCAGAAACAGGTGGTAGTAGCCATCCATACCAGAACCTGGGAAGTTTGCAACCACATCTTCCCATGCCAAGACATCTTCAACATGAACAACTACCTTATTCAATCCCGATAGTAGCTATGCCACCGCCAATTCCAATACAAAGTTCTGTGCCCACCTATGTGGCAAATACGAACATTCCAAAGTGGAACAGCCTTCCTGTTCTAAACAATAAACCAAAGAACCATTCTCTGAGCGAGCCTGCTAGAGATGGATATTTGTTGGATGCCACAAGACAAGGGCAGGAAGATGGTGTTGGAACGGATAATCAAGAAAAGATGGATAACAAATCTTCAAAATAAAGGAAATACAAGCTATTGTGTAAGATAAAGTTAATCAAGACGATGAGATATTCTTCTTGTCCAATTTTTAGATAAAAAGGAGATTGCAGCTCAAGGAAGGTTGATGCTGATGTCAAATTAACGAGTTTGTAAGTTATGTAATGTTATTTCTACTTTCGTATATGGAAATTTGTAGTATATAGAAAATTTGATAGAGGCGTAATTAACATTTTACAAGTTATCTTCATTTAATAAAGTATGCTTTAATAATTGCACTTTCTTTTAAGAAAAATACTAGTTAAATGCTTTCGAAACTTGGTGTAAAATTTGCAATTTCGTGGTTCAACTTAAGAAATACATCCCACAAGATTAGCGAAGTATAGATTTTAGTAAACCTTGAACAGAATTGCTTTATTGTAGATTATGAACTTTTTTTCTTTTAGTTCCATGGAATTCCTGGTTGGTTTTCCAATTCATGTAACGAGGATTATATTTTCTAGAAAAATATTTTTATCACATAGTACAGAAGCGAGCGAGTTTTGGTAAATTTGCCGAAAAAAATAATTTGGGAAACAAAGGAAAAAATATTCGTGTTTCAAGAAATTTACGAGATGCCAATCCATTGTATCCAACGCAACTTCAGACTTAGTACCCAAAATAAGAACAGTTATATGCCTCGTTTTAGGTCTATATATATGAACCAAGAAGATAACCAAAGTTGCAATAGATAGGAAGCTAGAGAATAAAATGAATGGCAACGCTTATTGTCTTGGAAAATGTACTGATAACCAATGGGGAATCACTGCTTGGGAGTTGTGCTTCATCCCTGATGTTTCTCCAAATTGTAAACCCAAACCCAATCAGCTAATCAAGATGTATGTATTTTCTGGTGTGTAATTGTGAATTAATAATTATACAATGTTACGCTAGGTCCAAGTTGCGCTAAAAAGAATCGATCCTTTCAAGTCACCAATAAATACGTCTTCTTTACATTTGCTAGAGTAAACAAAGCCACAACATTCTATAGTGATCATGGTTTTATTGTGTGATTCTAAATGGGGTATCTTCCCAAAGACTGGTCGATTCTCGAAGGGAATCCTATGGAACTTGCACTTTGCATCTGGGAATTTTCCTGAAATGGCAATCAAACAGTTGAGACAATGGGCAAAGAAACTTTCCTATCTAGATTTATGTTCCTTGGCTGATTTTGCATTAATGTACAGCTTTTTGCATATACTTGGCTGGTGTTTCATAGCTTTTGATGTGGCAAGTTTTTTGATACTCGATTTATTCTTATACGTCTTGGAATATTACAGTAACGTATGCAACAATGTGTACAGGTAACTGAAGAACAAATCCAACTTCCACGCCATTTGCCACTCGGTGGCATATGTATTCAATTTTTGAGGTTTCGTAGGAAATTGGACTTACCTTAATCACCCTTAATTGTCCTTTATGTGATATACAAGCTAGAATTTAAACGATTAGAGGAAGAGATAAACTCCCACAAAGGCTGGTCAACCCCGTAAATGATTGATTTGTAGTCAAACAATCGAAACAGATAAACTACTAACAGCAACGTCAAAAATATGTGCATATCCTTTAGCAAGCACAGAAATTATTTTAAAAACAAGTAAGAGGATTGAAAATTCTAATTAAGCGTAGGAGGGAATAAACTTTAGATTCATTATGTATAGAGGCAGTCGGAACAATAAAATCAAGGATCTTGTTGAATTCGGTGTTATATTTTAAAATATACACCACTGAATCATAAAAAAATCCAGCGTACTATCCTTGCACTTGCAATCTTTGTCTCATTTTTGTAGACAAATGAGAATGAGAAGTTATATAAACATGTTTGGTGGAGGGCTGATAGAGAGTTCCCTTCTAGTGCATATGATCTTGTACTTAGCTTATCTTATGTTTGAAGGTTTAAAGTACACGACTTTTTTTTGACACAGAAGCAGCTATTTGCTACCACAATTAAATTAACTATTAAGAGATAAGTTACTTAAGTTAAGCGCATTAATTTGGGGGGCCAAAATCTAATTTTAATTTTTTCCTATTTCTAGTATTAACTCCTAAATCAATCAACCATCATATATTTAAAACTTTAACTACATTCATTGATCTCATTTCATGTCGAATAATCTTGAAAAGCCAATTGTCACCGCTGGGTCCGATGAAGATTGGGCTGTTATTTCCTCCTGTTCTGAAATTGAGGAGGAAAGAGCTTCCCCCACATTAGAAGGTAGTGTACTCAATGATTCAGTTGCCACCTGCCTACAGAAGAGTGAAGATAAATTAAGAGATAGTTTAATTGATCATTCTGTGTTTAAGATTCCAGAGATTAGATCCGATAGTATTTGTCTCCAGAATAGCACTGACCTTGCTGCTAAATCATCATTGCCACCTGAAACAGATATGAAGGTTAGAGAAGAAGAACAAAACTTGAAATCACCACCACCTACTCGGAGTGCACTTCATTCAGCAAATTCCGATCTCAAATCAGATGCCAGTGTTGCTCTGATTGTTATTGGGGACAAGATCAACTTCTTTGAGAATTTGACTAAGTTCAATCAAACTATTCAACAAAGATCTGATGAGTTTGTCCAAGGTAATGAGAAAATGAAGCAGTTAGATAGCTATATATCTGATCAACAAGAACAATTCAAAGAACAAACTAGTAGTGAGCAATCAGAGCCTGATGAATCTTCCAAATCACTGTGGCATATTTACCCAGAGAGAAGTAGCAACTCTTCGGTCGCTACTCCAACATCTTCTGGTCATCTGGATGTTGTCTCTCTTAAGAAAAGAGGGTTTTTGATTAAATGCCTACAAAGATTAGAGCAATTGGTGGAAAGTAATTCAGATTATCTTGTATATTATATGATAGCATTTGTAATGGGTATTTTCACTTGCGGATACTGTTTGAAATATTTCATTTTTCCTACTACTCCACAGCAACCACCTTCTGCTTTAGATTCATTTACCCAATTTTGGGACACTGTCCTATATGAGAAAAAGGCTAGTCGTGCTGGGATTTTCCTGTTCACACAGACGGAAACAAAGGTGAATAGATTGAGCCGATTAATCTCCAACGTCGAACAGAAGGTAGAAAAGTATGGTTATGATTTAGGATCAAAAGCATCAGTGATTCAAAAGTTTGCAGAACAGAATCGTTTAAAAGTTAAAGAAATTGCTCAAATTGGAATGGAAAGGCTAGATAATGCAGGTTATCTGATTTGGGGTATTACAAGGGCATATGGTAGTTATGGTGCTGTGGAATTGGGATATTTACAAGCAAAGATAGTGAATTATTCATTGGTATGCTTGGATGGTTTGAATAGGTCTGTCACGTTTGGAATAACTAACTTTCAGAAGAATTGGAATAGTTTGAACAAATATTGGTTTAAAGGGAGGGACAAATTGGATATGGTTCTTAAGATCGGTTGGGATAATTTGGATGGGTACGGTAAACTTGGTTGGAATAATTTAAATCAATATGGTAGGCTTGGCTGGAATAGCTTGTATAAACATAGTCAATCGGGAATATCCTCTTTGATTACATCTGCTAAGGTTGGAATTGATAGATTGCGTTATGGAAAGGATGTAAATGATGGAGCGTTTGCTCAAATTGCAAAACTTGGTATGTCTACAATTCAAAATGCTAAGATAGCAGGAGGTCAGGGATTGGGATACGCTACAATCGGTGCTTCGAGAATTGCTGATACGTTGCAAGAATATTTCGGATAGAAGTTTAAGGGAAAGATTTGGGATATCTTGCTGAATGGTTTTGCAAATTTCTCCCAGAAATAGCTCGGATTTCCAAACAGGTCATTTGAATATGGAATTGGAATTGAAAGTTCACCGCCAGTCGGAATTTATGATATTGATTTTCTTGCGTTTTTTATATTTTTGGTTTTGTTTTCGTTGGTTTTTTTATAAGAATTTGGTCTAACTCTTTTTTTTGTGTCTAATTTGTTTTTGTGGGTATATGTTTTCTATATTTTAAGATGATAATAAACAAGTAAAGTATCTCTCTAGCTCATCTTATGTTACTTTGATAAACAAGATTTGCAGTCATTTATTAAGTTGAAAATGGAAACCTTAAAATATAGAGGTCGTGTACAAGTGACTAACTTTTCAAAATTCCATTTTTTGCTTCGTTGAATGAGAAAATTCATTTTTTACAACCAGCTCAGCCAAACCAACGAAGTTAGCTATATTCCTTTGCAACAACTGTATTATTATTATTATTGCTATTGCTATTGCTATTGACTGTTAGTTAGTCTAGAGACATATTGATAAACTTTATTGGGCATTTCCATTTTGTTTTATTTTTTGTTATTACTTTAATTGATTGATTAATTTTTTTGGTAGTTATTTACAGATCCAAGAAAAAGGGTAGAACTAATCCATCATGGGTATGTATAAAAAACTTTGAGTTAATTGAATTTGCAATTGAATGATTTTGAACTGTATACTAACATTGTTGTTTAGGTATTCCAAAATTCTTTAGATTCGTCTCAGAGAGATGGCCTTTGATTTCTCAAATGGTTGATTCACAACAGATCCCAGAATTTGATAGCTTATATCTTGATATGAATTCAATTTTACATACGTGTACTCATTCAAATGATGGAACTATTACTAGGTTATCTGATGACCAAATGTATGCTGCTATTTTCAATTATATCGACCATTTGTTTCAGATCATCAAACCTCATAAAACATTCTACATGGCGATTGATGGGGTTGCACCAAGAGCAAAGATGAATCAGCAGCGTGCAAGAAGATTTAGAACAGCATATGAAGCAGAAGAAAATTTGAAAAAGGCTATTGAAAATGGAGAAGATATTCCTAAGGATGATCCATTTGATTCAAATTCGATTACTCCTGGTACTGAATTCATGGCAAAATTGACAAATAATTTAAAATATTTTATACATAAAAAGATTACTGAAGATTCTAAATGGGCAAATGTTGAAATTATTTTAAGTGGACACGAAGTTCCAGGTGAAGGGGAACATAAAATTATGGAGTTTATTAGGGCTAGAAGATCACAAGACGATTACGACCCAAATTTAAGACATTGTATTTATGGATTAGATGCAGATTTAATTATGTTGGGAATGGTAACACATGAATCACATGTGGCTCTTTTAAGAGAAGAAGTTACGTTTGGAGCTAAAAGATCAGGCGCTAAAGAAGTACATGAGCAAACATTCTATTTATTACATTTATCCTTATTAAGAGAATATCTTGCATTAGAATTTCAAGAATTGGAGGGTGAATTAAGCTTTGAGTTAGAATTTGAAAAGATCTTGGATGATTTCATTTTAATTATGTATGTTATTGGGAATGATTTCTTGCCAAATTTACCAGATTTATTCATTAATAAGGGTGCGTTCCCGTTGTTAATTGCTACTTTCAAGCAAGCATTAAAACATTCTGATGGATATATTAATGAGAACGGGAAGATTAACTTAGAGAGATTACGTATTTGGATACTGTATTTGGCAGAATTTGAATTAGAAAATTTTGAGAAGCAAGAAGTGGATGTGGAGTGGTTTAATAAGAGACTTGAGGACATTTCTATAAGTGGTGAGAAAAAGAGGAAAAGAACTGGGAAATTGTTGATTTTGAAAGACCAAAAGAAGTTGGTTGGTTTCATTAAACCTTGGTTAATGGAAGTTTCTTCAAGACCAGTATCCGAAATTGTTCAATTAGAAACTGAAGGAAATTTACCTACTTTGAAATTAAATACTGAAGATGTTGAAAAAAATTTAGATTTCATAAGAGAATTTGCATTAGAAGCAGGTATATTGATTGTTCATTCAAAGTCAGAAAATACATACTTCGCTAAATTAGATGTAGATGGCCTTATTCCATCTGAAACTGATGAAGACTATGAAGAACGTATAAGTGAATTAAGAAAGACTATCAAACATTATCAATCCGCAAATTTGGTTGAAACTGAAGATCTTTTACAGCAATCCAAGGACATCTACGATGCCAAATTTGTCTCTTGGAAGAGTGACTACTACGAAAGCAAGTTGCACTTTCCGATTTCTGATAGCGAAAAATTAATTGATCTCACTCTGCATTACGTTGAAGGTTTACAATGGGTCTTGTATTATTATTATCAAGGTGTTCCATCATGGAATTGGTATTATAGATATCACTATTCCCCAAGAATTTCTGATATTCTTGTCGGATTGGATGAAATTCTTAAGAACAAAAAGGAAATTACTTTTGAAAAATCTCGTCCTTTCAAGCCATTTGAACAATTAATGGCCGTGTTACCTGCAAGATCAAAGAAATTAATGCCATTAGTTTACAGAACGTTAATGACTGATGAAAAATCTCCCATTATTGGGTTTTATCCTCATGAAGTTGATATTGATATGAATGGGAAAACTGCTAGCTGGGAAGCTGTAGTCTTATTAGACTTTGTTGATGAAAATAAGTTAGTTGAGACGTTGACTCCGATTGAAGAAAAGCTAAGTCCTGAGGAGAAAAGAAGAAATTCATTTGGTTACAACATCAAGTTTAGCCATAATCCTCAACTTGATAGAGTGTTTCCTTCTCCATTGCCGGGTTTTTTCCATGATATTGAACATGATAGCTGTTATGAAGAACAATTCAAATTACCTGAGGTTAGTGAAGTTAGGCTTGGTCTCATTGAAGGTGCAAAGACTGGAACTGAGTTGTTAGCAGGTTTCCCAACATTAAACAATATCCCATACCAAGCAGAATTATTTGCAAATGAATGTAAAGTTTTTAATTTCCCTTCAAGATCTGAATCTATGATTCTTACATTAGGTGATGTTTGGGAAGATTTATCAGTTCATCAATTTGCACAAAGTTTCCTTGGAAAGGTTGTTTATACTAGGTGGCCATTTTTGAGAGAATCTAGGGTTCTTAAAGTTGAAGATGGTGAAAATAGATATGAATTAATCAAAACAGCAAATGGAAGAAAACACGTTACGTCTGAGTTAGATGCTCTGGAAAAGAGAAGCTTCAAGTCAGAGTGCTCATATCAGAAGATTTATTGGGACAAGACCAAAGGTGTCAAAATGGGTGATATTGATGGATTGGTGTATGTGCAACCGGTTTCGGGATTGATCAGAAATCCAAAAGGTGCCTATGTTAAGACTTTCTCTAAAGATACTGAAGTTTATCCTATTCAATTGGTTGTTAAAGAGGTCGTCAATAAGGATGAAAGATACGCCACTAGACCTCCATTACCTATTGAAGAAGAATTCCCATTAAATTCCCAAGTTGTGTTTTTGGGTGATATGGGTTACGGTTCACCTGCTACTGTTGTTGGTTACAATGATGGTAAGTTGAGCATTAAAGTATCTCAAATTCAAGCAACTGCAGAACCAAATATTGGTAAGAAGAGATTAACGTTGGAAAATAGAGAAATTAGATATTTACCTTCTTTCGAAGTTAGCAAATTACTTAGGATTAGTCCATTATTGTTATCAAGGATCACGAGTCAATTTATGGTACAAGATGAGAAATCTAAGATTAACATCGGTTTAGAGTTGAAGTATGAAATGAAGAAACAAAAGGCTTTGGGTTATACTAGAAAACTGGGAAATGATAAGTTTTGGGAATATTCGCCATTAGCTATTGACTTGATTAACAAATACAAAACAAATCATCCTGATTTATTTAGAAAATTAGAATCATTTGCTAAGTCAAGGAATTTACCTAAGGTATCCGAAATCCTGAATGCAGATGAAATTAAGCAAATTCGAAAATGGATAAAGGAAGTTAGAGCAGAATTGACACTTGTATCTTTCGAGAGTGAGTCATTCACCAAGTTTAGTTTTGAGGCTATTGAGCAAAATATGCAGAATTACATTTTAGATCAGATCCCAACTATTAACAAAGATATTAGGGGAGTTCCGCGTGAAGCTATCTTGAATGCTAGTGAATCTTATCAATTGTTGAGTGCACAAAGATTCGAATTGGGTGACCGTGTTGTTTACGTTCAAGACTTCGGAAAGGTTCCAATTTTATCTAAGGGAACAGTTGCATCGATTATCACTCATGGTTCAAAGGTTTCGTTGGGTATTATTTTTGACCATCAATTGTTATCTGGTGGTACTATGAATGGTAAATTGAAAACTAAGCGTGGTTTAACAATCGATTCGTCATTAGTTTTAAATTTGACTAACCGTCAATTTGTTTACCACTCTCGTGCCTCTAAGCACAGAAAACATATTCCTCATCATGAAAAGGTTCAAAGAATTAAGGACTCTGAAGCAAGAAAACAAGAACAGACTCAAAAGAAGCAAGAAGTGCAACAAAAAAAATCTGAGGTCGCTCAAAAGCATAGCCATGAGTTATTGTCATTATTGAAGGTCAAAAAGAATTTAGAAGCTGTTGAAAATGACAAAGAAAAGCAGGAAGATAACACTCCTGGTGTAAGTAATCCTCAAGCGGTTAAGCAAATCTATGGACAAATTTATTCTGAAGTCATGAACGAAGGACAACAACAACAACAACCTATTTCCGTCCCAATCCCAGTCCCTGTGCCAGTTCCAGTTGGTGCTGGTATGCCATTCCCTCCACCTTCAATGCCTTATGGTTATATTCCAGTTGTTCCTGGTAACCCATTACCTCCTCACTTTTTACAACAGCAACAACCGCCACCACCACCACAACAATCATTCAACAAAGGAGTTGAACAAACTCCAAATCAGGAAGGTGAGGCCAAGGAAAACCGCAATCAACCACATCATCAACCTCGTGGTCGCGGTGGTAGAAGAGGAGGTTTTAGAGGACACGGTCATGCAA
The DNA here is from genome assembly GCA_002105455.1 of Hemisphaericaspora xylofermentans. Taxonomy (NCBI): domain Eukaryota; kingdom Fungi; phylum Ascomycota; class Pichiomycetes; order Serinales; family Debaryomycetaceae; genus Hemisphaericaspora; species Hemisphaericaspora xylofermentans. Next base: position 19,100 of record NDXA01000096.1, on the reverse strand, counting down.
GAGGTGGATCTCATCGAGGTCATGGGAGAGGTAGAGGTAGACACTCATCTAGAGGCGGTAAATCTAATTCGGTCGAAAAACCATCTACTGTTCCGGATGCTCAATAAATTGTGTTGATTTCGTTTTTTCATGGTGACTCTTCCCTGTGCATAGGAATTAATGTGACGAACGTTGTATAGTTCTATATATATTTGATTTTCATTTTCATAGTCGTTTCATTTTTGTAAGTCCAACTATGTAATATAATATGTACAAGAAGAGTGTAAAATCTCATGGTGTTTCAAAGTTCATCCAAGGCAATGGCGTTAGCCACTCGACGCTTTATTTTCCTTTGGTTTGTCGTTCTCTTTCACACCGCGATTTAGCAACAGTTCAGGAGCAACATCTCTTTCTCCTGGCAAATTTACCAATCCCAAAGAATCCCAATCTGATTCGTCCATCAATTGATGATCCATTCTACATTTCAAATAGGATTTTGCTAATATACGACAATTTGGAGCGTTTTTATTCTCGGTAAATTTCATGCATTGGAGATATTTCATCATTTGGTCCTTGCACTCCCCGTCATGATCGAGTGGGAATGATCCTCGTTCTGGAGGTGTTGGAGTCCATGTTCTGAAATTTCCACCTATTTCCAATTTTGTTAGTATTCATCTAATGCGGATTATAGACAATAATATTTTGGTAGCATACCTGGTGCACCTGTAGCCATGGTTTATGTAGATGTATATAAGTAGGTAGTCAGTTGGTAGAGGTCAACCTGAGTGTTGTATTTGATAATGGAGGACAATTTGTCAAATGAGCTGATACATGGTGGGATTTGATTTTTTTTTCGGGCTTTCTCGAAAGGGAAATTATTGCACGTGACACGAATTTTTAGTTCACGTGATTAAATTTACCTTTGCCAATTGACATTCTAAACCAACACTAATAGTTGGTTGCTTTCCAAGAAAACCGAATCTAAGAAGTTTCCTGTCGAGATTTTATTGGTTTTCGTGTATCTGAGTATATTACTTTGAACTATCTCATAGTTAGGACTTATTGGTTGGTTTAACCAAACTTCTTTGTAGCTAAAAAATTTTTGTTGATTTTCTAGAGAAAACTTCGTCGAAACGTTTCAATCTTGAGGAAGACGAATGTTGAGTTCACGAACTACTGAGGAAAGTTGAAGTGAGACAACTACACACACACACATTTCGTCCTTTTGAAAGGCATCTGGCTTCTGTCCACGCTTAAATCATAAGGCTCATAAGTTTATTGCCGTAATGCCGCTGTTTAATTCGCCCCACAAGAAAAATAGGATTTCTACCTGTCCTGTCACAAATGTGTAAATATCAAAATGCGCATTTAAAAAGTGAGCGCAAATAATGCCTCGGTATAAATTCTCCGAATAGTATGAATGAATTGTTTGCTATGGTGCATAGTAATTATCTGGGGGACAACACAATGGAAACAATGAAGAAATTGTATTTATAAAAATTTTATGCATTTAGAGGGGCAATCATTTTTCCTAATTTAACCGAATTTAACGCGCATATTGCCGGTTGTTGGTTTGAGGTTTCCTCCATTTCCTCCCCTCATTTGTTTGGATTACAGCTCAACAAAACTAAACAGCCTCAAGCACTGATATCTGGTTCGTTCCACTATTTAGTCTAGTGCTGTTAAAAGATGATCCTATGTATTACAAAACGATATCAATCGTATGAGTACAAGCGTAATCATTTACTTGAAACCCTGTTGTAAAATTTGCGACAATGTTTTAAATCCATTCGGAGTTACAAACATCGCATCGATTTTCCGTTTAAGGAAGGTTGCGCTAAACCCCAATATGTATGAAAAAGTATCGGCAGTCTTAGTCTCAATACAAGTGTCTGCATCTCAATAATCTAGTCAATCCAAACCAACTGGTCTCAATACTCACCTAAGTCATGGACTAGTACCAGAGCGTTATGGTGGGTTTCAGATGGATTGTAACATGGTGGCATATAGCTGTAAGAATTTTGACAGGCATTTTGAAATTTGAGTTCGCGTTGCAGAAAAACATAGGGTTTGATTTCTTTTTCTTTCTTCTTCTTCCTTAACTTCTATTGGATTGTGTTTTTCTATTGTTCAAGCAATCAATCCAATTCTCTTGTCCACGATACGCTATTCGCAATTGAAAAATCACATAGTCAACTCGTATGTGACCTTTTTATATTTTATTTTGAGAGGAATGATTACTTACAGTTCTAGGGAGGTATTGTATTTCGTGGAGGGAGAAATCGCGTTGACCTTACTTGTTGCAAAAAAAAATCGACCGTACAAAAGTGTACAATCAAGCCTAAATTGAATCAGCCAGTCGTATCGTCACAAATTTGATATACTAGCGAGTTGAAACTGGGGTAGATTACCTTGAAAACGCATATTGTTTCAATGAACCGATCCTTTGTTTCATGAAATAATCAATTTAGAGCAAATATTAATTCCGCTTGCAAAACGATTCCTCCTCGGTAGGTTCAACAAAAATTAATACTAACATTAATTCCTATTCTAGTTACATTCATACGCTTAGCTTGTGAATAAGAAAGATTTTAATTTCGAAATACCTTTTATCATTTTTGTTTAACATTTATGATAAAGATGGATTTTCGCTAACCTGGTTATTCCAATTGGTTAGTGATTAAATTGTTTGAGTCATTTTGGTTATATCATCTGGACACAAAAGTAAAAATACATTTTTCTCCATTTTTCCGAGCAGGTTTTCATTTGAATCATACCGAGAATAAATCCAAACATCAATATATTAAGGAAAACGGTTTAAACAGATTAGAAAAAGAAAAGGCGTAAAAAACTTTGAATCATACATTGGAGAAAAAGAAATTGGAGATTATTTTGTCACAAGAGAGAGAAATATTCATTTTGCTGGTGGGAATATAAAGACATCCAAAATTTCGATTTTCTGTTTTTGTTAAAAAACAATTCATTTGAAATTTTTCATTCTTCTTTCTTAAGTTTCTACCTATCTTTCCTACTTGCTTTTTTTGCTTTTCAGACAGAACTATCTTGTCACAATTCTCATTAATTGGTTGTGGTTGTTGTATTTTTGCATAGTAACGTATTTACCGCGGTAAATCCCAAATAGAAATTTTATAGAGTTTTTTTGTTGTTTGTTCCCAATCACCGAAACAGGACTTATTAACCAACCAACCAAAAAAAAATTTTCATCGTTCCCAGTTCCCCCGCCCCTCAACCTCCAGTTTATTGTTAACACATATAAACAATACCATTTGTTCAAATTTTTTGTTTCATTCAAAACACACACAGAACCTTACAACTTTGTAGTTTAGAACCATTAGTTCCTTTTACTTGATATTTTCCAATTACGCATATTTCTTAAATATAGAGAGCTATCATGTCGATCGATATTAAGGCTAAAGAAATTTTCAGCCAGTTTGCATCGGTTAGTACAAACCAAGAAAAAATCTTAACTTTACCTGATTTTGTCAACATATTATCACCATTTCAAACAGATATTCCAAAGCAAACATTTTCCCTTTTATACTTGATCGCTGATACTGACAAGAAAGGTTATATCAATGAATCTGACTGGGTGAAATTTATAAATACTTTGACTTCAACTGATGGTGATTATAAGATCTTATACCAATTTCTTACCAAAAGTCCAAATGTGAAATCAGAACTTCAATATAGTGACTGTGTTGATATGTTAAACAGTCTTAATAGTTCAATTGACCCTTCTTATCAACAAAAACTCGGTAAGTTAAACTGGTCATTCTTACCAAAATTATTTGAACCACATGGTGCAATTGAATTCAACAATTTCTCAACTTTAATTAGTTTCCTTCCGCTTACGAAATTAGTTGGTAATTTTGAATTATTAAGTTCCAAGACAAAGACAATTTCTGGTCAACAAATGGTTAATTTATTATCTTCCAATTTAAATCATAAAATCTCCAATAAGTTAAAGGCCAGTTTACCACATGCCATTGATTTTTTTGGTAATAAGAAAGAATTCAGTTTAGCTGATTTATTATTTGTGTATGATACTTTAAAGAAAGTCGATTTAATTAACGAAGTCATTGTTAATACTCCTCCAACTAATAAGGATAAGGATGATATCATTATCAACAAGAATGATTTATATGCTCATTTAACCGATCCATTATTAAGATCGGCAAACTTTAGACATGTTTCCAGTTTGGAGCTTGACTTGTTATTCTATCTAATGAATAGAAAGGGTGATGATAATGTTCCTCGTAAAGAGCTTATATCGTTTTTAAATCCTAATGTTGACAATAACTTGGCTACATTACCAGCAATTTATGAACATCCAGGTAGTCGTCATAGACATTCCGAGCAAAGTGATAATTTTTCATTATGGCCAATTTATGATTCTTTATATTCTTTCTTTTTGGGTTCAATTGCAGGATGTATTGGTGCAACTGCCGTTTATCCAATTGATTTAGTCAAAACAAGAATGCAAGCTCAAAAACATAACGCCTTATATGCCAATTCAATTGATTGTTTCAAGAAGATTCTTAGAGCTGAAGGTTTCAGTGGGTTATACTCTGGTTTAGGTGCCCAATTAGTCGGTGTTGCTCCTGAAAAGGCCATCAAATTGACTGTCAATGATCTTGTACGTAAGATTGGTACAGATGAAAATGGTAAAATTACCATGAATTGGGAAATTCTTGCTGGTATGTGTGCTGGTGGGTGTCAAGTTATTTTCACCAATCCATTAGAAATTGTTAAGATTAGATTACAAATGCAAGGTAATGTTAAACAAGCAGGTCCAGGTGAAATTCCTCTTAAACATTTAACTGGTGGTCAAATTGTTAGACAATTAGGTTTAAAAGGTCTTTACAAGGGTGCAAGTGCCTGTCTTTTAAGAGATGTTCCATTTTCTGCTATTTACTTCCCAGTTTATGCCAATTTAAAGAAATATATGTTTGGATTTGATCCAAGTGATCAAACTAAGAAACAAAAGCTTTCCACCTGGCAATTATTAGTTTCTGGTGCCCTTGCTGGTGCCCCTGCTGCTTTTTTCACTACTCCAGCCGATGTTATTAAGACTAGATTACAAGTTGCAGGTAAACAACATGAAGTCAAATATAAGGGTATTTTAGATTGCGGTGCTGCCATCTTGAAACAAGAAGGCCCTAGTGCATTCTTCAAGGGTTCAATTGCTAGAGTTTTCAGATCATCACCACAATTCGGTTTTACATTAGCTTCATATGAACTTTTACAAAAGACATTCCCATTGACTCCACCAGTTACTCGTCAATCTAATTTCAAGGCCATTACTGGTTACCCAGGTGTTTATAACTTGACTAATGATCAAGTTTATAATTCTCAAGGTAAAAATGAAAGGTTGATTTGTATGCATAAGTCGGAAATTTCTCCAGATACTCCAAAAATAGATGATCCATTGGTTAGATTGCCTGCTGAATACATTTATAAATCCCAAGATGCGATTAAATTATTATTGGATATTGATCATAAATTTAGTAATTTCAACTATAATTCATATTTGAATTTTATTCAAAAGAAATAGAGAGAGAGAGAGAGACGTCATATCATCAGGGGTTTAAGGATTCTTTACATACAATATACACATTTCACGCAGCATATTAAGCTTACTTTAGATTTTTGTACTGGGTGTTTGCTATTAGAATTAGACTGATAACCCAACCATTTGATTTTAATAGATTTTTTAACGACAAGATTTTTTTAGTTTTATAAAATATACATAACTTCTACTTCTACGACTATTGAATATACAGTATATGCGTATACGATCATTAATTTCTCTATAAACCCTACCTAATTTACATCTATCTATATTTCATAGGTATTAAATACAGTAGTTGATTCTTGCTTATTATAAAATGTAAACCCAATTCTTAATCTATTAGTGGAAGTACTGAACATTGGTATCATCTTAACCAAAGTAAATCCTTTTAAATATCCACATTTTTGGAAATCAAAATCAATTTTAAATCGAGTGACGTTATCCCCATCTTGACGATTTAGGTTTTCAATCACGAATTCATTATTATCGATATTATAAAGTAAATGATTCTCGAATATTTCGATACATTGATATGGATTGTTATCATTGAGATAATTTCTATGATGTGATTCAATGATTTGGTTGGAATTGGCGATTCGTAGTTTTGATATACTATTTTGTTTGATTATGAGATGGAGATCATGTCTTAACGGGATGAATTTTCTCATATTTCCGTCTATTTTAATATTCAAACATGGGAGGACTTGTTTTGTATGGACGTCGTTTTTTGACATGGAGCTTTCGATATCGCTATCATTGAACCGAAATAAGACATTCCCGGTGCCTATAAATAAATACTTATCTGCTTTATGTATATTGTTTATTCTTTTCGATGATAGTGGTTTATGGTGCGCATAATAAAACCCAGTGAAGGTTAACTTGTGATTGTTGAATGAATAGGTGATTTTTATGATATCTCCCTGCAGACTGAGTAAGTATATTTCTTTATTATGGAAATATCCTGCGACGAGGTATAATTCATTCTTTGAATATGATATATTCTTATACACCATTGGTCGTTCCTGTTTATCGAATGCAATATCTTTAGAATGAAGGAATTGGTTCAATTTTTCATTGTGGTGATTTCGATCAGTTATTGAAAGATTAGGATTGTTTAATGATTGCAGTATCTTATTTACTTCATCTATAGTTCCACATTGAGTCATATCATCATCGAATAGGATGTTTGCAAGTCCAAATAGGTTATTCAACCTTTGTAGCATCTTCCCAGGGGGGAGTGATTTTGTTTTTGATTTTATAAATTGGAGTAAATCGGACGTATAGTCATAACGTACCGACCTTGTTGTATCAAATCCATGAAATCGTAATAATGTACTACTTCCCAAACTATTAGATTGGATAGTTACCAATTGAATTAACGATATATGGCGATTGTGATGTCCGACTTGAATATTATGTATGACCTGATCTTCAACAATCATGGCATCCAGCGGAAGATATTCATCTAATGTTGATGCTGAACCTGATTCAAAGTTCCATTGTTGGGGGATTGTTTGGATCTTTCCAGTTTTTATGTTTTGGATAGTCAATAATTTCGGACATCGTTTAGTCATTCGTGCTGCAGAAGAAGGAGATGATGGTGATGGGGGGATTAATGGGAATGGTATTCGATGTATGAATAAGAGATCTTGGTTGATTTGTGCAAGTGCGATTCCGCGTGGTACTAATTCTGGAATATATCGACATGTAGTTCCTGCTTTTAATAGGTCGATTTGATCGGTTTTGTTGTAGTGAGTAGATAGATCTACTGAGCCTGTTTTCAAGTTTAATAAACCTCTAGGTGATACTGAAAACTGTTTATATTTAGAGGGATCCGATACCAATTGATTTCTTCTTTTTGGGGGTAGTTTGTAGATCTGGGGGTTTGTGATTATTGAAGGTTGTGTATTGCTATTTCGTGTTTTCTTGTTCTTGTTCTTCTTATTGGAGGAGGTGGTGGAAGAGCTGGTGGTTGGTTGAAATGATTGTCTTCGTTTTTCCTTTTGGAGGGTGTTATTATGATATTTCAGTTGTGATTCAGTCAGGATAGTCCCATTTGATACTTTGAAGTATCTCTTCTTTTCCTGGTCGTAATAAAAGCCTGGGATCTCTCTTATCTGTGACATCACTGATGATCTCTACAGGTTGAATTGGTTGGTTAAAGTAAATCTAAATTTAATTTTAATTTTTTTGGTGGTAGGTGGTGGTTTTACCCCACGATGATTGCGATGGACTACAGTTCTATTACTTAACCACCTATCTACCCATACATATTAGTGATACAAGAGTCTATATACATACATAGAATAGAATGGAGGGAATAGTTCTAGTCAAGATCAAGTTCATAACTTTCATCATTCCTTGTTGACCTCTTCAAACTTGACTCTGTTTGTTGTTTACTTAAAATCAAGTCTTCAAATCCATTTGATCGATTAATTCCATCCCAATAATTACCAGCTGGGATTCCAAATCTATTGGGAGGATTTATACCTTTGGTATATATGAACTTAGCACTATCTCCTCCCTCTACTTCCTCTTCTTCTGGTTTGAATGAACTAAATGGGTCTTCAAACGAATTTGATAATTTCTGTCTAAATGATTGCAGTTCCTGTCGGTGTTGCTCTTCACTTGATAATTTAACTTCTGTTGGCTTTTGTTGGTCGATATTCGCTTCATATTGACTTTTCTTGGCTTCTATATCGATGATCCGACCTGATGAATCTCGATATATAGTCTCTCCTTGCTGTTGGTGCCGTTGTTGTAGTTGTGGTGGTGGTGGTTTCTGCTGTACCTTCACGATAGTTGTTGTGTCTACAGTAGTCCCAGTGTCTATCCTCTTAAACCCCTTGTTAATCTTCTTCAGGGTCGGTAGATCTACTTTAACGGGACCTAACTCGTTGAATTCATCTAGATCTTCTTCCAATAGTATTTCTTCATCTGCATGCTCGGTGTGTGGTTGATCATACTTTGGGTGTTCAATTATTATGTTTGATGATTCAATGGATGGCGTGGTCTTCTTCTTCTTTTTCTTCTCCTCTTTCTTATCTTCCTTTGTGGAAGTGTTTAGATATTTTGATAGATAATCCGCTCGAGACATTATGATTTTACTAGACTTAGTGAATTGGAATAGAGGTAGAAGGTAGAAGAAGAAATCACCAACCATTAAGTTAACAAACTTGTTTGTTTTTCGGAATTTAAATTTTTGTTAGCGCGATGATCATCAACCAACCACCACTAACTTAGGTAGTTAGTTAGCTGGCTATTGCACATATGTATTAATACAAAGGGAATAAGCAAATAGATAGTTATATATATGTATATAAGTAGTAATACGCTTACTTAGTCAACCTATTAACTTCATTATGTAATTGGGCCATAGTTTCACATAATTCCATAAACAACCCATATTGAGATTTAATAACTTCCACCAAATTAAACAAATTGCCAAATCCTTCATTACAACTCTTCTCCAACCCAATTAAGATTGACTCCAACTCATTTATCATCTCTTCATATTGATTCAATACTTTATAATACTTCTTAATCTTCTTTATAAAGAACTCGTTCAATTGAAAAGAACTTGATAATTTTGTACCTGGGGTACTTAATTGTAATATCAATTGCATTATTTTGGTTATATCTTCAGTCAAGTCATTATTCAACTGTTTCAATTGTGACAATTGTTCAGAATCAAATCGTAATGCTTGTTTAGTCGATAATAATTTGTTATTTAAATAAGTTATATCCTTTGGGATTGTATTGATTAAATAATCATGTTTGATATAATCGGAATTCAAAGTCGTGGCGATTAAATGTTGGGTGTTTATGTACTTATCAAATTGTTCTAATTCATTCTTGATATTTGCTGGAAGATCACCAACTCTCATCATGGCAGTTAATTGTGGTTGTTGTTGTACTTGTTGTTGTATCTGTTGTTGTTGTGGTTGAGCACCACCAAATAATCCACCACCGCCCATAGTAGTAGTAGCTGGTTTATTCCCAAATAACCCACCACCACCAGTTGCTGCACCCGTTGTACTAGATCCAAATAATCCCCCTGATGAAGCAGGTGGCTTTTGTCCAAACAACCCCCCTGATTGTTGCGGTTGCTGTGGTTGTTGTTGTGCAGCACCACCAAATAATCCTCCCGATTGTTGTTGTGTGGATTGACCAAATAATCCCCCGCCTGTGGTGGTGGCAGGTTTTGCTCCAAACAACCCTCCAGTCGTCCCAGTGGTGGTATTACTCGATCCAAATAATCCTCCTCCTGTTGTGGCTGTAGCTGGTTTTTGACCGAATAACCCTCCAGCAGATTGCTGTTGTTGTTGGGGTTGTGATTGACCGAATAATCCACCAGTTGCACCCTGCTGTTGTTGTTGTTGTTGGGGTTGTTGTTGTTGTCCAAATAATCCACTACTTTGCTGTTGTTGGGGTTGTGCAGCGCCACTACCAAATAATCCCCCAGTGGTAGTGGGGGTTCCAGATGGGTTTTGACCAAATAATCCTCCGGATTGTTGTGTGGTTGTAGATGCTGATGATCCAAATAATCCACCTGTTGTGCCTGCTGGTTTTGTTCCGAATCCTGTATTTGTCGAGGTTCCAAATCCTCCGAATGCAGGAGTTGTCGATTGTTGTTGTTGTGCGGCTCCAAACATTATGTTATGACTAGTGTGGATTGAATTGAATTGAATTGGTATGGGTGTTGGATGTTGTTGGTTGATTGGTGTTGGTTGATGAAGGTTTAAAGATGAGTTGATTGAAATTTTTTTTGTTTGTTTACTTTAGAGAGTTCATGATGAATTTGAGGTAAACCACACAGAGGGCACTGAGAACACCAAATGATAATAGTAAGTAAACATAGAAGATGACAGAAGAAGGTGATAACAACAAGAACAGGTATGGTATCATACCGCTACGACAAGAATTCCAATTAAAAATCTCCCAAGTATTCGCTCAAGAAATTGAGCAACTACGCCAACAAGACCAGACCAAAATCAACCAACTTGAACAAGAAATCATTGAATTGAAGAAGACCATTCAATCCAAGGATGAAGAGATCATGAAATTGAAGAATAAACCTCAGGTATCTCCACATAGACGAAAACAACGGGAAGTACTGTTGTCATCATCATTGGCAGCGTCTCCAATTAAGAAACCTAGATTGATACCGACTAGTTCAAATTTGGTTAAATCAGTCTATGACTCTTCTGATAAGGTGGTGGTTCAGAATGCAAGGAAGACGAAATCGATGTATGAGGATCGACATGTTATGGCTACTCAATATTCCGATGATGATGAGAATGATTCAATTGAAAATTCACAAGAAATTAAAAAAGTAGGGGGAGGAGGTGTAAATATAAATTCATCGCCAACATTTCGTAGTAATGGCTTAATCTCCTTATCTCGCAAGACGACTGGAATGTCTTCTCAGAATTCAATAATCATTAGTCCAAGGAGGAAGATTGGTGGTACTGGTGTTGAGAAGTTAAGTCCAATCAAATTGGAACGAAAATTGAGTGATATTAGGATAATTAAATTATCACCAAATGTGAGTCCTGATAAATCTACTCAATATTCTTCTAGCTCTCCTATTTCACCAACGCGGCGACAGCAACAACCGAGTATGGTAGTGGAAGAAGAAGAAGAGGAAGAGATTGAAGATTCAGAAGAAGAAATGCCGCTAGTATCTACAACCAACATCAATACCAGTGATACAAATGAAGAATTCCCCGATTCACCAATGATTGGAATCCCCAAAAATGTGACTACAATATTGCAAAAACGTCAATATCTCTTAAAGTATTTTATTGATCAATTTTATAATAATAAGGAGTTTAAGGTTAATTTAATTAAGAATCCAATTTATGAAATAGCATGGGATTTTGGTGATTTTAAACAAAATATAAGGTATAAACCAGATAAACTGAATGTGTTTTTAAAGAATCATAAGATCATAAATCAGAAACAATTTGATAAATATAAACAATTTTATCAAGCTGCTGCCTCTACCACCACAGGTGGCCCTCCCGCCTCATCTGATCATAAGAATGGCGGAGGAGGTGGTGATGACGAAGACTTCGAAGATAAATTAAGTCAAATATTTGATAAATTCGCAACACCACCAGGATTCATGCAAAGTGAATTCCCCAACACACAGGAACAATTACAACGAAGGGAAATTATTAGGCAACGACAATTAAGAAGATTAGCTAGAAGAATTAAATCTTGTGTGAGTTTGAAAAATGGGGTTCAAGTTGGGGAATTTATATTTACGTGTGATATTTTGAATCAATATGTTTTGAATGGAAGGTGGTATATACGTTGATGAATAAGCATGTAATTGCTGCTGTATGTCAAGAGGCTTTGGTTAATAACTTGTTGGGGTGTTTGTTTCTTATTATTTGGTAAAGATAGATTAATTACCCCCGTATGCAAATCAGAACTGCTAGACACCAACCAAGAGAGGAATAGGATTTTCCATTATTGTTTCAAACAAAGAAACAATAGAATGGACAATTAATTAACGGAATATATTGTACCAGAGACTTCTGTAAAAATTTACTGACACATACATTACGCGGATATCTATTTGGAGGAAACGGTTTAAACTCTTCAAAGAGGATTTAGAGAGACATGTATAACAAGAACAATTTCGGAAAGAAAATCAATTAAGAAAGCAAGAATTTATTAGCAAATTTATCAATTTACTCGGAACGTTAGCAATTGTCTGGAATAGTTCACACTCGGCACCAAGGATTTCAATGTGAGCCTATTTTGTTTAATGTGTAACTCGAACCCTCGTTAAACCACGAAGATATACAACTGCATAAGCACAATTGTTAGAATGAATGGTTTTTTGACAACCAATGAGGTCGATTTAGTTACCCGACTGTGTTATAGAATAATTGATACGTAAATAAACATTAACCATTAATTAGTAGGAATTTGCAATATAAATTAAATATTACATTTTAAGTTATCACGACATTTTGTCAGTTATTGTTCGAAATACATGAGAAATTATGCAGGAAAAGAAAAAGCTGAATTAACAAACGCGGCGTGATTAGTTGCTATCACACTTGCCAGATAATTTATTATAAATATACCATTAGAATTCCCATATTTCTGATTTTACAGAAATACTTATAGAATTTTTCTATAATTAAGCTCATATAGCAATTTTAATATATATAAATTTTATCGTTAATTTTTAGTGTTGCCCGGCTTAATTCTAACAGTTATGGTATAAAAGAAGGTATAAAGTGCAATTAAGGTAAGTAGTGTAAGTACATTTCTGGACAATTCATTTTTATTTTTTTGTCCTGGAATTAGTGCTTAGTAGACCTTAGTGGATAGATGGACATAAAAGAAGGATTGGTTTGTAAATTATGTGTTCATTCTCCTCAATATCACACCTCAAACAGATTAGTAATATTACGTATGAATTATAGAATGAAATTCTTAACCAGTAATTAGATATTAGTGCTGAAGTTGCAACAGGAAGGAACTTAGGGATGAATAAACAAATATCATTTTCACAGACACAAAACGTACATACTACTATTTACACGTTATTATTAAGCAATTCAAAAAGAGAAATATGAGAGAGGGAAGGAAGCATACAAAAGTAATTTTCCGCATCAAAAATTCGGACCACTAAAATTGAACCTTGGGCTAAAGTGAATGCAACGCTCTTTAAACAGCAGGTAATGAAGAATCTAAATAATGATTCTAATATTCTTCATTCCAAAGAGGATTCAAATAAAGCTGGATGGTGCCAATAGAATAAAAAAAACTACTGAACAGAAGAAATCTGCAAAGTCTTTTTCGGCATCTGTATATGCTCTAACGTTTATCAGTGGTTAATTTTAATTTTCCAGAAGTTGTTGTTGACGTTTTTCTTTATTAGACAGGTGTTTATTCGGGCACTTTTCTATTTGACCCATAAAAATATTTAATTTTCTTAACGAAATGAACGTCATCATCATCGGCTAATAATGAAGTAGGAGAAGAGAAAACGAGTTATTGCAAAGTTAATTATCAAATATCCTCTTGTATCATCGAAATGGCATGGATTGTTTTGTTAATACAATTCTCCTTTCCGTCAATTAGACTAGTCTGGTACTGTTAACAGTATGCCGAAAGGGCCGTATTATCTCTTTCATAAACTCAGTATTGCGACATTTTTAGTTTTCTTAATTAGCCCCAAGTTCTTAATTATTTTTATCGAGGAGAAAGTTTTGAAACTCCACTAACAATATGAAAAAAGTAAATCCAAAAATGGTTTTTTATGAGATTGAGGTTCATCACCTTGGGCTTTATTGAATCTACATATATATATTCTAACCCTACAACCAACCCATAAAGATCCACCCTGTAATGTTAGGAGTGTGGATTGGCAACGTGTAATTATAATTATACAAAGCACACTTTTGTAAGATGAAGGAAAATGTAGGTAGGGTCAGTTTAGATAATCTTTTGTGCATCTTTGTTTAAAATGTCTCCTGATGAAACGTCTTTCCACAACGGGAAAGGGGAACACATCAGAGAAAAAAAAGACTGTCTGGTCTTCGTACTATACAACTAAGTTTTTAGTTTACATCATAGTCCGTACTGTGCCACCCACTCAAGTGACAGACAGATTTTTTTTTGTTTTATTGATAAACCTTCCCATTCAGATAACGAAAAAGAATAGGAGGAATGTTAACAACAACAAAGGTGATGGATTCTTTTGTCGTCATTTAAAATAATATTCGTGCCTGTGACCTAATGCGCTAGGTCGATTTTTCTTTATTGGTTCATGAAATTCTCAACTGTCAATAAAAATTGCTGGGAACGTTTGCTACAAACTGTCTTTCCTACTTCGCATTTTTATTGGAACTCCAAAAGTGACCCTCTAGAATTATCTCCTCAGGTTCTAAAGGTTGCTAGTACAATCCCCCTTCACACATGGTTTATGGTTCAATTAAATTCAATGGGGACATTTTTTTCTTACTCCAACCTTTAAATTTTAACTCCTAACTTGCAAAAAAAAAAAAGAATTTGGGGAATAAAGCGTAATGTACAAAAAAATTTTAGAAATTTCTGTGTTTGTTGGACAAAATATAAGCTAATCACTCTCGAGACCTAATTGAATAATGAGATATAGTACAGTATAATTTGAAACTACACTTTGGTTTAAAATTATTAAGGTGTATGAATTTTGATTATAAACGAATACACATTATAAGAATGGAAACTGCTATTAAAAGTACTGAATTTCGCAGCAACTAATTTAACACCTCTTAAATCAGGAAGAATATAATGTGATCGCAAATTGCAAAAAAATGCAAATTGCAAAAAAAATAAATTCGATAAACGATATTTTCTGTCAGAGCTCTTTTTTTTGTCCGCTTGTAAGGTTTGATTTTGTTGTTGTTGTTGATACATAGTTAACTACACAGACAGACTTTTTAATATTTTATATACACACTTATGCTGTAGACATTTTTTTTTCATTATTATATTTCCACAATATTAATTACAGTTTGTACTAAACAATAATTTATTTACTTGTTATTATTATAGAGAGAGACTAGACAGACAAAAAAAAATGCATATTCTCCCTGTTTTATAAAAATCCACTCTTGCAAATCTTTCTTCCCTTTCTCTTCCTCTTCTTCTTCTTCTTGTTGTACTTTCTTTTCTCCTTAGTTGTTCTTCTTTCATCACCCAGAGTTAGTTACTTTAAGTATCAGCTTTGTCAATTAACCCATTCAATCTCCCATCACATCCATCATCACCATCGTGTCCCAATTACAAAAGAAAGCTACTCATCCAAAGAAGTTTAAAATACTCACAAAACCACCTATTTTCAGACTTGATTAGAGTTAGGTTCCCAACGTCAGGTCAATAGGGTTTTCATCTCCTTAAGTTAATCAATCACTCAAAAGCCATTCATCTGATAGCATAGAATCAACTGCCCCCTTGTTATCATCTGTCCCACAATTTTTTTTTTTTCTGATCCCCTTTCGTGTTTCACTGTGGTATCAGCAAAGAACATAAAGATAGATTTACACCATATACAACTTTCAGATTAGTTGATGGATTTCAATTTCCTATTAAAGACATCTTTGAAGACAATTTAGCCAAATATTTATTGTATTTTTACATTTTTACTTACTTGTCATAGAAAACGTTTGCACGTTGACACAAATACAAATCACAATGTCACATAAACATAACATATCCATTAATTCTATAACATCCCTCATAGAACCAACAACTCCACCAACCCAGCAATATCAACAAAACACTCCTGCTACTTCATCAGTGTCAGCCTCATCATCTTCAAATTTCCATTCACGTACTTTATCAAATGGGTTCTCAAAACCACCTTCAATGACGGGTAAATCAATGCTTTGGGATTCTTCAACAAAATTGAATCATAATTTAAATTTACCCAACTTTGGCATTAATGATAAGGTCTTATCAACTCCGTTGTTGATTTCAACTGTGGACGAATCACCATCATCTTCAACTCCTTCATCTTCTGCTGCCGATTGTCAGGCCTCATTAAGAAAATTGTCAATTCACACGACTCCTCCTAGTAACTTACAACCAATTATGGGTACTTCTTCGTCATCAGCATCAACATCGGTTATGGTTCCAAGTTCTGGGAGTGATGCAACATTAGTGGGTGGTATCGGTGCAGGTGTTGGTATTATGAATTCTTATAATGACTCTTCGGTTGCAGCTATTGGCGGCGGTTCTCGTGTAAATGGAATGGGAAAGGTTATGAATAACAATAATAATATTGCTGCAAATGCCGTTGCTGCTGTTGATGTTACCAACAATGTTGCTGTTACTAGTACAGGTACTAAGTTTTCGTTTGGAAGTGAGGTGTGTACATCTGCTTCAACCTCAGGTACTCCTTCCGGAAGTACAACTCCGTCCATTACTATGCCACAAAAGATTGATAAGGAATACCTTGCATCTATCAACAAATTACCACTTGCTCAATTGAAACTGGAGATATTGAGATTATCTAAAGATCAATATGGTTGTAGGTTTCTTCAAAAGAAAATTGATGAAAATTTAATTACAAACTATCAAGTCAGACATTCAAATTTTGATATTATATTTAAACAGATTTATCCCTATATGTATGAATTGATTATTGATCCATTTGGTAATTATTTGATTCAGAAATTGATTGTTTATTGCAATGAAGCTAATTTGAACTTGTTGTTGGAGATCTTACAATTTAATTTGTTTCAAATTTCAATCAATCAGCATGGTACTAGAGCTTTACAAAAAATTATAGATAACTTAAACAATTCCTATCAATTGGGATTATTGATTAAAGGGTTAAAGCCATATATTATTGAATTGATTAAAGATTTGAATGGTAATCATGTGATTCAAAAGATTTTGAATAAATATCAACCTGAAGATTGTCAATTTATTTATGATTCGATCATTGATGAATTATATACTGTTGCTACTCATAAGCATGGATGTTGTGTTTTACAAAAATGTCTTAACCATGTTACTCCAAAGCAATTGGGTGAATTTTCTGAAGCAATTTTGAGATTTGAAAATTTCAAATTATTAATCAATGATCAATTTGGGAATTATGTTTTACAATACTTGATTTCAATTAATTCTTTGGATATGAATTATAAGATTTTTTCTAATTTTATTAAATTTGATATTGATCATTTATGTAATTTGAAGTTTAGTTCAAACGTTGTTGAAAAGTTTTTGAAGAATTGTTATAATAATGAAACTACCAACATTGCCTTTTCCAATTTGAAATTTGAATTGATTTATAATATTTTGATTAATGATTTGAACAAATTAATTAATGATCCTTATGGAAATTACGTCATCCAGACCATGATTGATATTTTGATTAATCCTCACATTGATTATTCCAGAGTTGAAAAATTATCATTGATGTTACCAGATTCATTTGATAATGAAGCCAATAATCAGCAACAACAAGGATTGCAAATTCTGATTATTAAGTACTGGTTCCAGAATTGTAAGATTGTTTCAAGTTTTGGAAAACGTATTCAATCAAAGATCAATACTATTTTGAATTCTTCATCAACTAATCCATCATCTATGGCAAATTTGAATGTTAATCAAAATCAACAAAAATTCATAAGTAAAAAGAGTCAAATGAATGCAAATGGTGAGTTTATTGTTAATGATGCGTACTTCCTTGGTAAACAACAACAACAGCAACAACCACAACAAACGCTGCACTTAAGAGGTACATCATCCCCAACAGGTATGATGGGTAATTTAGACCCTTCAGGTGGTTATGGTCAACCTATGTATTCTGATCAAAAGCTTACTAAAAATTTTCAAATGTCTACCAATTTTTATCCTAATGTCAAGGATGATAATTTATCACCTGAACCAAACGCTATTCCATCTTTTATTCCTGTTAATAGTCATGGTACGAAACCACAAGTGTTTGTAAATGATTACCCATACACTTTTCAACAGCAGCATCAACAGCAAGCTACGATGCCTGTTCCAAATCAATTTATTCCCCAACAAATGCCTTTGGATACACAATTTAATGGGAATCAACCATTTTACCCAAACCATAAACCATCAATTTCTGAAATTTCCCAACAAAGTGTTGCTACAATGAATGCTCAAAATGGTGCACCTGGCCATTATACTACTACAAATATTCCAGCTCAACAATTTACTCCCTCTCCACCACCTCCGCCATATCCACAGCACCAACAACCTCAACAACAACATCAACATCAACATCAACTGTTTCAACAGGTTCCATATTATCCCCAAGGTCAAGTAGGACAACCACAAACTCAATTTTATCCAGGTGCTTCTTCTCCTCAAGTTGGAATTCAAAATGGACAACAACAAATTCCAACTCAACAATTCTACAGACAACTACAAAATGGACATGGATATAATGGTTCATGGTCATCAACATCATCTTTCCAAACTGGAAATAATGCGTTGTTTGGTTCCAACAATCCAAAATGGTAAAAGAGTTTTACAATAAGAGGGTCTATGTTTGTTGTGATATTTGATTGTGATGGTGGCATTCGCGGGAATAAGAATTGTTCATGTGGGTTTTAAAAGAGTAGTTGTTGGTTAAGGTGAAATTTCTAATGTATCGAAAGAAAAATTTGGTTATAAATTATATCCCAAAATTCAATTATGTCCGTGTATAAGATGCTATTAGAGAACACTACCCGTAGAGGTTTTCTAATGAACATTGTCCTCAAAATGATAAAATCTAACTAATTAAGTCTTGTTTGGTTTTTTTGTGTGTATATATATGTGTTATTATTATTATTGTTATTGTTGTCATTATGCTTTTCCAACCTATGTTAGGTGGCTATCAGGTTTTCGTTTATATCATTTTATTTAAAAATTAATAGTTGTTATATATATAGTATAATATAATATAATGTTATTACTTTTTTGGAGTCTATTTCATTGGAGTTGATGGGTTCTAGAGTTTCTAGTGTCCTCGTAAAATTATGCACAA
>NDXA01000095.1:0-50002 GCA_002105455.1 Hemisphaericaspora xylofermentans | reverse complement strand
GGCCAACACCAATAATCCCACTTTCAACATGATTTTCGGCACCCATCGCAACGCCACCGTTGCTAGTTTCACCAAGAATTGGCCAATTTTGACCAGAGGGGTCGGAAACGATAGCCCTATCCGGCGGGACTCTAGTGTCCCTAGGAGAGTCGCTTGTTTGATTTGGTTGATACATAGTCATTTTTTGGAAGACTTTGAGTTTGCAAAACCAAGAGATTGATGCGGTGGCTCAATTGGTAGAGTTTTGGATTCAAGAGATTGATGCGGTGGCTCAATTGGTAGAGTTTTGGATTCCAAATCCAACGGTTGCAGGTTCGAGTCCTGTCCGTGTCAGCTTACCTTTTTGTTTATGTATATTGGACTTGATAAGTAAGAGAACAGTTGAAATCTATGTTATAAAAAGTGATCAACTGACTTATTCTTGTTTTTCTTTTGATCAGGTAAATAGTAACGCCACGTTCCTCTAGTGCGAAGCAAAAAAAATCTTCGTGCGACTTTTAATTTTCTCCCTAAATCTCTACCACCTTCTAACACCGAAGTACAATTTTTCTCTTCCTGGCGAAAGCCGTTTTACAGCCCAGAAAAAAAAAGTTTCTTTTAATTAATGAAGATCTTCAACGTTGCTGCAATTTACATTGCAATTCACTGTAGAAGGCCATCTAGTTGCTCAGAGAGACTTTGTCATTTCCAAGTCAGATCGAAGTTGCATTCTACATATGGGGCTAACATTTAAATCTTTCAACTATATTGGATATGGGATCTATCATGATATAAAAAGTAGAGTTCCCTATTACAAATCTGATTTTAAAGATGCACTCAACTACAGAGTAGTACCATCGACAATATTCATCTTCTTTACAAACTTATTACCAGCGATTGCGTTTGCACAAGATATGTTTGACAAGACAGATCATGCGTATGGGGTTAATGAGGTGTTGCTACTGTCAGCCATGGCTGGTGTTATATTTGGGTTGTTTTCAGGTCAACCATTATGTATTGTCGGGGTTACCGGCCCAATATCAATTTTCAGTTATACAGTTTACGAATTGATCCAACCAAGAGGTACTCCATATTTCCCATTCATGTGTTGGATATATCTTTGGTCAATGATTTTCCATATTATAATAGCTGTGGGTAACTATGTGTCGTTTCTTAAGATTATTAGTTTATTTTCATGTGATGTGTTTGGATTCTTTATCAATATTGTATATATCCAAAAGGGGATTCAGATTTTGAATAATCAATTTAGAGAAGTTGATCTTGCAAGTGGATATGCATCAGTTATGATTTCATTATTAATGATTATATGTGGGGTTGGATCAATTCTTTTTGGGAACTACTTACATTATTTTAAACCTTGGATAAGAAAAGTTTTTGCAGATTATGGAGTGGTTGCCCTGGTTATCTTTTTCACGGGGTTCATTCATTTTGGGGGCCATTTAGAGGAAACTGGATTTGCAAAGTTACCAGTCACCACCTCCTTCCAACCTACGCATTCAGGTCCAGATAGAGGACATGGATGGTTTATCCATTTTTGGCCAGGTGAGAACATATCCGTTGGTGATGTATTTTTAGCGATTCCTTTTGCAATTTTGTTAACTTTTTTATTTTATTTCGATCACAATGTTTCGTCATTGATGTGCCAGCTGAAAGAATATCCATTGAAGAAACCAGCATCATTCCATTGGGATTTTCTTTTACTAGGTTTAACAACGGGATTGGCAGGTATTTTAGGTATACCTGCTCCAAATGGATTAATTCCACAAGCACCGCTACACACCGATTCATTGGTTGTTCATGACAAATACGGTAAACGATTATCAGTTGTTGAACAGAGAGTCACTAATAGTTTACAAGGTGCCTTAACTTTTGTCATGATGACAGGCCCATTCCTAATTCTCCTTGGACTCATCCCACAAGCTGTCCTTTCGGGGTTATTTTTCATTATGGCCATAACTGGGTTGCATGGGAATATTGTCACTAATAGAATCCGCTATTGTTTCCTTGATGAAGAATATATTGAAAATGATCCAACCTGTCCTCAAGTTTGGAAAGATATTAATAAACTTTCAACCAAGAAATGGTTCTATATATACACTATTTTGGAGACGGTGGCTGGTGTAGCGGAATTTGCAATTACATTAAGTAAAGGTGCCGTAGCATTTCCAGGAGTACTTTTATTCTTTGCTATTTGTGCCAAATGGGTTTGGCCCTTATTTATTCCTCGTGAAGAATTGGACAAACTAGACGGTGAGGTTGCTGACGAGTTTATTCTTGAAAATTTGGCAATTGTGGATGCCGTAAAACGGAAGCATAAACAGGATTTAGAGAATAATTGCAATTCTAAGAATGAGGATATTCATACTGCAGTAATTGAGCTTGATAATGTAAGTAACAAGTCTTCTACTAGTTATTCTTTTAAATAGATTTTTAAGTAGGGTTAATTAATTTGGGTTATGAAAATTTTACGTCAAAGTTTGTAAAATTGTGATGTAAGAACGCGTAGCATCGATTGAACGTAGCACTGGTAAACTTTCAAAAATGTGTTGGAGGAATGAATTTTAATCTCAAAAAATCACCAAAGGCATGCTTTCAGGGTGTAATTAGTTAGACCAGGGTTTGTTTGTCTCGGATAATGAAGCAAAGGAACCAACAAGAACAATCAAGAAAGATTGGAGAGCGATTGGAAAAGCAGAGAAAAGATGCAAATTGCAGCAAGCTTCTGCTGGTACCAAAATTCTTCTTCTGTCAAGCACCAGTAGAAAATTGAGCGAGTGCTATAATATTTGCATTCATAAAGGTTATGACCATAGTCCAGTTGTATCCAGCTTTTTAACTTTAGATCGAGTTTCTCGGATAAAAGTTCAAATACCTAGACTGAACCAAACCAAGTTCCTGGGATGGGATTTTGAAATAGTATCCTAAACTGATCTACGGTTACCCTCGGATATATCAATCGCCTTTCTTCCTTATTCTCGGTACTTTTATCACCTGATAAAATGCAGTCTTCCGGAATTCTGTTTGCATAAAAAATAAATGAACAATTAATTATCACAAATTTGCACTAAAATTATAATTAACTAAATAAACCAACGAGGTGAGAGGTTTAGAAAACAATGGAGGGGTTGAAGGGGGGCACAACAAATAATGAACTGACTGCTGGTCACGAATGTTATTTTGTGCTCAAAGATACTATTTATTGAAAACGAATATCAGCTCAGTTGAGATATAGGAACAGGCAGTTCGTAGAATATGTGAACTTTTCAGTTAATGGTACTGCGGAATGTTCTACCCCTTAAATTAAAATTCCATTAATTGCTTACAAGGTGGGAGACATCTTTGTGAAATTAATATTACCCATAAGTGGGGGGAATTCATTTTAGAGGCCAACTCGTGATTAAACTTTATAGATGTAATAAAACGACATTCTCCAGATTTTAACCTCTCCCATTTTTAAGGGGGAGGTATTTAAAGGACTTGAAATTTCTACACTTCGCTTTCTATTAATTTTATAGTGTAATCTCTCTCTCTCTATCCAATTGGATTCACTTTCCATTTCGTCAAGTTTACTCATAGATTTCCAAAAAGAAGCATGTCTTATAATTTTGCAAACAAAATTGCCATTGTCACTGGTGGTCTTTCAGGAATTGGTTTATCCACCACAATTAAATTACTCAACTTAGGTGCAAAAGTGGTTGTTGGTGATATCACTCCTGCCAATAAAGTAGATGCTGCTTTGAATACCATCAAAAAGGCATCCCCAAATAATCACAGCGTTCAATTCATTCATACAGATGTTGCAAAATATGAAGACAATGTAAATTTGGTTGATTTTACTCTTGATGAATATAAGGATTTGAATTTTGTTGTTGCTAATGCGGGTATGATCAATACAACTTGTCCTGGTGCTGACGAAACATATGAAGAGTTTAAGAAGGTCATTGATGTCAATCTCAATGGTTTATTCGCTCTTAATAAATTATCCATCAAGTATTGGGAAGAATTTGGAAAACCTGGTAATATTGTCAATGTTGGTTCGATCTTGAGTTACGTCGGTAATCCAGGTTTGGCAAATTATACTGCTTCTAAAGGTGGTGTTAAATTGTTAACCCAAACTTTGGCTCTTGAATATGCTAAAAAGGGTATTAGAATTAATTCTGTGAATCCAGCTTATATCAAAACTCCATTGTTAGAAGCATTGGAGAAGAAGGTCTATGATGAATTAGTTTTGAGACATCCAATTGGAAGATTGGGTGAACCTGAAGAGATCGCGGATGCAATTGCTTTCTTGTTGTCTGATAATGCTTCATTTATCACAGGTATTTCCTTGTTGGTTGATGGAGGTTACACTGCACAATAATTGAAAGGAATCCAAAATGCATTGTTTCTCACCTTATGAAATATTTATTTAAAATTTGAAGTCTTTTTTAACCAATGAATGTAACGAAATATATCGAATTTCCGAGGAGCTTCTGTAGAGTACAAGTTCTTGCGCAATCTTTCTAAACTCTAGTGTCTAAATAAGATACCGCCTCATAAACTTTCGCAGCTATTTGGCGATGCAACAAAATGTAAGAAGAGAGTGAG
This sequence comes from Hemisphaericaspora xylofermentans, assembly GCA_002105455.1. Taxonomy (NCBI): domain Eukaryota; kingdom Fungi; phylum Ascomycota; class Pichiomycetes; order Serinales; family Debaryomycetaceae; genus Hemisphaericaspora; species Hemisphaericaspora xylofermentans. The sequence goes on along the minus strand of NDXA01000095.1, from coordinate 45,415 downwards.
AAAAATGTATAAACACACAAAATAATTCAAGACCTTGACAACTCTGTTTAAATAGCTCCAATTCACACAATAAATGACAACTAGAAAGGATAGGAAAGAGATTCTAGAATCCTTAGAAGACGAATTTAGATCAGATCTTGCTGTTCATCTATACTCAACCGTTCTACTACATAGAGCCAACCCTTATTTTCCTCGGCAGAAATGGTCTGCATGGCCATTACCTTTCGATGACGTCCCAATACCCCGAAACACGTACGAGGATAATACAGTACCTCAGGATTACTATATCAAGGATATAGATGTTGATTATAATGAATATTTGAGAATACTGAAGCAAAAAATAAAGCGAATACGGAAGAAATCAAAATCCGTTGAAAATGAAAATAATTATAGTACTTCAGAAAGCGAAGTGGACTACAGTTCCAATGAAAGCTCAGACGATTCGGATAACACCGATAATGACCAAACGGAAAATAGTATGGACGAAGAAGTAGAGATCACAAAGAAGCCAATCATTAAAATCACAATGAAGGAAACACTACCCAATTCGAAAACATTATTGCTTAACGAGATATCCGCAATAATTCAAAAACGTATTCGAGGGAAGATTTCCCAAATGAAACACCAAGGAAGTATTGGCGACGATTTAGAAGCTAGTGATAGTATGCCTTCAGATCCCTTATTTCAACAATTATCTACTAAACTTGCCAACCGCTTTGATGGTATGCTCAATGAACTAATAAATTCTAGCAGCAATCGAAAACAAATCGGCTGGCAGCGGGTTCTTCAAAGTGCAGTTTCCAGTGAAGCTTCTCCGTATTCCGAATTGAACACTACAGCTTATAAGGAACTATATGCCCGATGTGAAGATGCGTTTGAAAATATTCGATATAATTTTGAGTTTGATGATACGGATGAGATACCAGAAAACGTAATTGATAGCGAAGGATTCAATATTGTTGAATACTTGATGTCTTTGAAAAATGAAGTGCTGACATCAGGCAGAATGCCATATGAGGGGTTGGCAAAGGCATACATGAAGAAAAGAATCGCAAATTTGGAACTGTCAAAGATACTAAAACACCAATTTTTTCAAGAACTAGAGATTAAGGATAGATACCATGCAATAAGTTGGGATAAAGAGCAATCCAAGCCGATCCGGAAAAAAAGGACTGCGTTGGAATCGGATCTTAGTAATATTGAAGAAGTCAGAGCTCTGATGACAGGAAATTCTACAATCGATGAAGAATCGTATATATTCGACAGATGGTAAAATCACATTCAAACATACATATACAGAACAGCTTAAAACATCATAAAACTTATCTAAGGAATTAATTACAATACGATAATAAAACGAACAATACTTCTCTAACTCGAAATGATCTAAACCAAACTCTTCTCTAAACCTTCTTAGGGTGGAAAGTTTCAGTGATTTCAGTGCCAAACACAACATCCCAGAATCTTGAAGTAACACCATAACCTAAATCATAATTCTTATAATGATGCTCTAAATGATATGTCTTTAATTCTTGCATGAATTGTGGCAATTGGGTATGATGGATAAAATAGTGAGTCAAATCATAAATAATATATCCCAAGGTTCCTCCAGCAAAAGCAGTGCAGGCTTGGTAGTATGGGAAAATGGCAAAGATAAGCTTGTAGAAAGGGAAGGCAAGAATTATAAACAAAGTTGGAGGCATGACCAATCTAAATTTATCCATAGGCAAGTAGTGATGAACACCATGTAAAAGGAAATGAATAGTGAAAGCAACTTGGCTTGAAGGCAAAAGTTGATCCATATGGAAAATACATCTGTGTAAAAAGTATTCAACAAATGTCCAAACAAATAATCCCAAGAACCATAAACTGAAAGAGGTGATTGCACTTTGGTGCTGAAACCCATGCCAGAAAAGCGCAAAATTGCAAGGAACCCAGATGATTGGAATGACATACCATGGAGTCTTAGAAAGTGGTTCTAAGAAGTTTCCAAAGAGTGGGGCAGACCCTTTTCCATAATGTCTTGGTCTGTGAACTTGATCTAAATAAAATTCCTTTGTGAAATTACCGTACCAAACTTGTTTCAATAGAGGTTTATTCAAATCTAAGAATTTATGCTTCTTTGCATCCTCGGTAAAATCGGTCTTAATCCAGAGCTTTTCCAAAGCAGGTAAATTATCGTGAAATTCATACATATCAAAATCTTCATCTTGATTTAATCTAACTTCAACGGGAGTACGATTTTTATTGTCAAGTAAATTCTTTTCTTCTCTTGAAGTAGCTAAATATCCAACCAACATATCCTCATCTAGCATTTCATAAGCACTTTCTGAATGAATATGAGAATCACGATCGGCCATGATGGCGGTAACATCCTTTCCAGCATATGGAAGTAAGATATCAGAACCACCAGGATGTTCACTTATAAAATCAGTGATATCATATACTTTTCTTTGGTATAATGTGACCCAACAGTCCTTTTCCGAGTTATGTTTAGCAACCTCGGTCGCCGATAATAAAGGTAAGCTCTTAGACATTTCTTGGATTAACCTCTAATAATGTAAACAAGTTGAAGTACTTTGGAGTAATAATAATAGATAGAAGTATTAATTTGAAAAAAAAAAAATTAATTATTTTCTTTTGGTACTTGATCAATCTCCGTTATAACCGTTCTTAATGTCAATTTGTATGTGCTCTACCAATTTCAATGAAACGATGGTTCTAGGCTAAATAAAAAGATAAAGAACAAAAAAAAGCCGCATTTAACAAAAATATATTTTTGAGAAAAAGAAGTTGGGGGCAATCAGAGTTTATATATTTGTAAGTGTAAGGATAAGAATTTATCAACATGTGTTGCATCCTTCGGGATGTCACTGAAATTAACAAGACGGTTATAAATATGCCCATTTTGTTTCGTGAATCGAAGATTAGTTTTCCCTCCAACAGCCCATTTTTATGCGCGTAAAATTGAATTTACCTGGTCACCTGACTTATCTCCGCCAACCAACAAAAACTACATTTGGAAATGAGGCGGAAATAAGCTTCTATTATTAGTGCAAAGTAAGAATCGTTATGGAAGGGGTATTTATTTATAAACCAACTATCCCCGATTTGGAGCGGGGATGATAAAATAAAACCTTTTATACATCGTTGGGGTGCATCGTAAGCATATTTCTGTCTTGAGAAACGCATTCATGGAAACAAGCGATATTTCATAGACCATATACGCGTGTAAACTTGCATTTGAAATCTCGTCACCTGACTTATCTCCGTCATACATATCAGATTAATACTTATGAGGCTGAAATAACCTTTATTATTAAACCCTATTCCTAGGCAAGACAACCAACGTTAGAATCTTTATGGAAAGTGTATTTATTTATTATAACATCCCATGTTTGGAGCGGGGATGATAAAATAGAACATTTTATAGATCTTTGTGGTAGGTCAAGTAATAAATTTATCTTTTTCTTTAGACATGCATTGAGGGAGGGCGTCATAGATTATCAGATTTCCTTGGAAATGGCTGCGAACCAAATGTGGTTCCGAAAAATGAATGAAGTAGAGATAAAACTTCGAAAGGAAGACTACATCTCGCGAGACAATTTTTCAGATTTCGATGGAAACCAATTTGAGTTCACTCTTTATCGTGGAATGAGACTATCTGCATCTCGATCTTCAAAATGTATAGTTTAAGGGAAAGGAAGGAGAGCAAATTCCCTTGGATAACTAGATGGAGACATTCACATTGGATAATTAGATTTCTTGAATTCTCCAATGATAAGCGCTCCTTCTTTCTCAAATATAAAAATAGATTGTGAATTCTAACCATTCTAGCGTTTCAAAGGTACTAAGCACAGAGTTCTATGATACAAAAATTTCAAAATATATTCAAGTAAATATCCGAATCTACTTTAATCACCTAATAATTTTTATATATAACTCTTTCTTTTACTTACCGTCCAAATCCAGAAGGAGGGGTGTCGGACTTAACCTGATTCATCAGCCCCGCACTAAACTTCAATACTGGTTGCATGTGCATTTCCAAACTCAACCATATCCAAATCCATTGGGTCATCGGGTTCAATATCATCATCAAGCATCAAAGTATTCTCACCAAAGACAGAGTCTTTGGCTTCATCATCATCATCTATCAATGCGTCATCCTCTTCCTCTCCAGCTTTCGCACTGCCTCCATCAGTACTCATTTGTTGTTCTAAATGCAAGGTGTGATCAACCAAATTCAAATATGCGTACATGAAATTGGATAAAAGAACTTGTTCACGCAACGAACGTTTAGGGTTTGCTAATTTCAAATGTGATAATCGATAAATTGCTCTTTCCACGTGTACTGGGAATCGATAATCAAGCATAACTAAAGTAGAATTAGAAGGTGGTGGTAATGGGAACCCAAATGCCGAATCGGTGAATTCGATTGGTTGATTGGCTTTGGATGTACGTTTTATTGATTTCCGTAATTTTTCTTGAATATCCAACTTCTCTTGTTCTTCAGATTTCTTTTCACCATTTGCTACTACTTGGTCTTGTTTCGATTCTTCTCCTTCATCCTTCAATTTCTTCTTGATTGTTTTTAATTCTTTAGTTGGTTCTGTATCCAAATCTTCAACTTCGATAGCTACCTGAGTTCCTGGAGAGGTTGGAGATTCGTCATCATCCTTATCCTGAGCAGTCGCATGTTGTTGTAGTTTCTTCTTTTCATAAGCTTGTTGCTCACGGTATTGCAGTTCCTTCATTTGTTTAATTTCAGCTTCTAAATTCTCTTTATCTTCTGCGGTTGGTTGATGACGGTTCTGATCAGATTTTCTTTCCCCATGTTGATAAACAGTTTGCTCCTTTTTAGCTGAATGATGATCCTTAACTAATCTAACCTTTGATTTCTTTTTGAACAATCTGCTGGTTTTCTTCTTAGGACCCTTTGATTCGAATTCAATCTCACTTTCATTACTTAATCTACCTTCACCTGAATGAATGGAACTAGCAAGAGAGGCACTAGATTTCTTCTTGAACAATTTGGATATGACATTTTCCTTTGACAGTTCATCAAGACTGATTCGGTGAGGAATTTCCTGTTTATCTTGTGGGCCAATAGTTTGAACTTCCGGACTTGAAACGGACCGAACTGGACTTCGATTGTCTGGAAGTGGTGGTAAATTATTCACATCAACACTCAGGGCACTAGTTGAACGTTCACGTAACCAGCCCCATGATTTCTTCTTTTTGATAACCTTCTTCTCACCATTTTCTAATAAATCCGTATTTGTGTGCCCATTCAATAATCCAAATGATTTTGCTTTCTTTACTTGAGGTGTACTTTGCTTCTTGCTTTCCTTAGAAGTTTCCAATTTTTCTTTGTAGTTATCCGAATCAATAATTTCCAAGTTTGGATCTTTGTTGAAGAGTTTAATTTTGACTTTGGATTCTTTCTTCTTTAACTTTCCTTTTGGAATATCTGAATGTATCACCAGTTGGGGTTTAGGTTCTCCCTCTTCGTTAAATTCAAAATCAAATTCATCAGGTAATGGTAATGGAGCCGAAGTGTTTACCGCACCGGTAGCAATAAGATTTCTCATAAAATCTTCTTGTGCTTCATTCTGTTCGTCAACTGCATTGTTGTTATCCATCGAATACAATACTTCCATATTTTCCTTTTCGGGTGCATCTTGAAGAAGTATAGTCTCCTCTTGTTCCAACATAGTTTCATGTCCCAACATTTCTTCACTGCCCGCAACTATTTCTTCTACCTCATCATCGTCTACATCGGAAAAATCAATGTCCTCATCATCTTGCTCAACCACAGGGATCTTGTCAAGACTGTCATGGTTTATATCAAACACGAACAGATCATCCCCATCAACAGGCGCAATAGCTTCTACTAAATCTTCATTGGTACCAAGTACGTCATCAGTTGAATCACCTTTTCCTAATCCCAATGGATCCTCGATTGATAAATCTTGATAACTTATATCGAAGCTAATATCGGCGGTATGTTGAATGTGCGGTTGTTCTTGTACGGGTTCAAAATCATGAGCATTCTCCGTAGGTTCAATCACGGCTGATTGATTGGGGTGTTCTTGGCGAATCATATCTTGGTAACAATTTTCATTCTCCAAGGGTTGTTCCTGTTGCGGCTGTTGCTGTTGCGGTTGTTGTTCTTGTTGATGTTGAAGTTGTTGTTCTTGTTGTTGCGATGCTTTTGGTAGTGGCTTTTGCTGATACTCGTGATCAGCATTGTGATGTTTAGAATAACGTTCTGGAACTTGTTGTTCAACTCTGTCTTCAAGCACAATGGCCTGCCTCTTTTGTTGCGATTCAGTCCGGTTCAAACTTTCTTTAAACTCATTGATTTCGGTTCTTAACATATCCAAATTCTCATTCAATTGATTTGTTTTCAACGGAACAGGTCTATAAGGTTGATGTAACTTCTTTTGATAAGTATGGTGTTTTTGAAGCTGAATTGATGAAGGAGGAGTGGGAATTTGATGCAGTACGGAACCATTTTGTTGCAGCGGAAAACGATTGGCTTGCATTTCAGTTGGTGACAGTGGAACTTGACCTGCTGGATGTTGTCGACGATGTTGAAGTTGTTGTGGGTAATTATTTGCCATTGCTTGTTGATGGTGGGGTGCATATGGCGATTGGTTATTGTATGGACCTTGGGATGCCGGGAATTGTGGGTACCCTGATGTTGAACGATAATGACCATTATTTGCAAAATTTGTCTGTATCTCAGGTAAAGGCTTTTGGTGTGTTCTGTGACGATGTTTTCTACTAGATCCAAGCCCTTGTGGAATTGTCATGTTCATAAAATCGGCATTTGAAGCTGAAGGAATTTTGCGATCACCATGGTCAAAGCCATACTCCTCTGCGTGGTGACGTGATTTTGATGGATGCTGGTGTAATCTTTGTTTATGTTGATCTCTATGAGAGTGGTAATGTTGATGTTGTTGATGCGGTTGATGTTGTTGATAATGGGGGTGTTGATGTTGTTGGTCCGGTAATCTTTCGAGTCGAGGGGAAGTTCTTGATAAAGACATCGGATGAAGTTGTTCCGGTGAAATTTTCCTCGTTCTTGCTTTATGCTCGTTATATTCTGGAGACCTTTGTTTAGACTTGTTGCTTTCATGGGACTCTTGTGACTCCTGCGATACTTTTCTGGGCTTAGCGTCCATTGAATCTTGATACTCTTGAGGCTTTGGAGGAGATTTCTTAGATTGCATATGTTCAAAACTTAGCAGTCTTTTAGATGACGGATAAGGTCCGTCATTTCCTGAATATGATGGAACGTCCCTGGTGCTTCCAATTTGGCCCAGTGAATTGTTGGTGTGCATTACTCTATGTCCTGTCACGGTTGTGCTTGAAGAATCAGTTGGTTTCTTATAACTAAATAACATTCTAGAGTCCCTTGAACTTGGTTTTCTAGTTGTTGTCTGCGTTTGTGCTTTTTGCATTAAGGTTGGACTAGTTGAACCATTCTGCTTTCGATAATTGTTTCTTCTACTTCGTTTCAATGCAAAATCCTGATTTGAATGGCTATCGCTTGGTGGTAAATCTTGACGTGTGATCATTTGTTCGGCTTCTTTTTCAGCCTTGATTTGAGATTCATAAAATTGTTGTTGTAATCGCTGTTGTAACTGTAATGTACTTGACAATTGTTGACCACTATTTGTATTATTATTTTCCTGGTTTCCTGACATTTCGTCTATTGCCATTTTTTCCACGTCGGTATATCCCAAAGATGAAGTCGATAATGTTCTTGCCAATGTCACTGTATCATTTTTGTCCATGCCTGCACGTCTTGAAAGTTGTTCCAATTCATTGGTTAAATCTCGTAAAGAAGGATTCAGAAATCTCTTGCTGTTCCATGATTCACGCTTTGATGCCATTATTTGAGATGCTGTTGACGATTGAGAAGAAGGCGTGCTTGAAAACTCCGATTTTCTAGGTGATGTCAATGCAAAATCCTCATCCGTACTTGGCTCTTCGGTAGGGGAGATTGGTTCTTGCTTTTGAACTGATGGCTTACAATCGATTTCCTCTCTAAGTGAAGAATGACGCGATAATGACGATTTTTTCGAAAGGCTTGATGATCTTGATAATTTCCTTTCCAAAATTTCTTCAACTTGAGTTTTAATTAACGATTTGAATGATTCTGGGTTTACTTGAGGATGCATATTGGCAGGAACCCATATTTGCGCTGATTCGAGAATTTCTTCAGTTGCGTCTGCAATTTGATCTTCAGTTGAGTTTGTTGTAAGGTCATTTGAAACTGTTTGACTTGAAATAGAATTTCTTGTAGGAGTTGGAGGTAATTTCTTTGTAGACGAAGTATTAACTGAAGCAATACTATGGCTATTACTCTGTGGGATCAAATCTTCGTCATAAAATGCAGCAGCAGAACCAAAGGGGTCTATTGCATCCATGGAACCAGGAAGTAAATCTGGATCATATTGTATTGTGTGTCCCAAGGATAATCTTTTCAAAGCAGCCACCATTTTCTTTTCCTGTTCAATATTCTGAACAGCAGACTCATAGGTAGAATTTGAGTCTGCATGAAGCAACTGACTGATCTGAGACATTAATGGAGATTAATAACAAAGGAATGACTTGTTTGAATGAATGAAATCAAAATGCTGTGTAAAACTATACAAAAAAAACGTGTCTATTAACAAGTGAATGTGATGTCGTATCTGATAGTTGACTGGGTAGTGTATGAAATATATTTATATATGTGTTATATATTGGGTGGGGGGTATCCTTGGGGCCTATAGATTTTTGTATGTATTGTATGTATGAAGATTTGTACAGCGAGTGATTCTTAACTATGGGAGAATTATTAAAAAAAATGAAAATTGCTAACTATGAAGTGGAAATGAATGAATGAAGTGAACGAAAAAAAGTTAAGAAAAGAAAAATCAAAGTTTCCAAAAAAAAAAAAAAAAAAATTAAAAACTTCGAAAATTGACACAAAAATAAAAATAAAAATAAAATCTCGAGTAAGTAAGTTTTTCTAAGAACTTTTTATTTTATGTATATTTCCGCTTTAGTTAATTTCTTACTAATCACTAGGAAGAAACAACTTTAGTAGTAAGGAAAGGACGGGGTTTGTAATATATTAGGAAGTACAAGAGTTTGTCCGAACAAAAAAAAAACATGAAGAAATAATAAGAGCCAACTGATCTATGGCAGTTACAAATTAAGGATATTCGCCATTATCGAAGACTTAATAAGCATGTCGCGCGTCAGTATTAATTCCTTCTGTAATCCAAGATCAAAAGGTTTTTTTTGTTACTCAATTAGCAACACTGTAGGGGGTGTATATCAAATGACAGTTGAATTGAGCTAATTTAGTAATGGTTCCTTGGAGTCTCCTTTTTGGTTAAATCAAGTTTATATAAAATAAGACACGTTAAATTTAAAAATCTAAATTTTATTTTATTTTTATTTAATTTAATTTTTAATCGTAAAAATAATATGAAAAAAAAAAAAAAAATAGAACACAGAAAATTAAATTAAATTAAACGAGAAAATTTAAAATGTCGCTATTTAAATTCCCTTTATGTCTACTCTAAGCACATCAAGTTGTACATTACGTGTTTGTCAATTATATTTACCTTGAATACAAAGGAAATACATACTATACGAGGTGCAACTGCGCTCTCCTCATAGTGTATGCATATCTTTCTAGTTGAAACTTACTACCATCGTAGTATAGCTTGTTATTTTTCATCCCAGGTAAAACATTTCAGCAATGTTTCACGTTGCTATTGAAAATTCAACCCTACATAAAAAAGTACCTTTGCATATTTTCACTTACTTAGCTATATTACTCTCGTTGGTGACTTCAGACAAATTCCAAGTCATCTCTCTCTGTGTGATGTTTCTTTCCCTTTTTTATATCTCCATTTTCAAGTTTTAACTTGGTCTACTTAATCTGTGGGGGACGTGTTCATGCACTTAACAGACAATACCATTGTTTATCTTGGTCGTCTATTGTTTCCTCCTAAAACAAGGAATATTTATCATACGACATTAACTAAATTTTGCCTTCATGTTAACTCAAAACTGACACTTTGTACCTCAATTATATCATAAATTAATGTCACCATGACGATTGATTTCAAAATAGAAATTTTTGTTTTACGTATCAATTTACTACTTTCACAACGACTCCCAGTTATCTACCTGTCAATACCAACCAACTGTTGAAGACCCCTATTCCAATTAACATATAATACGTGACTTTGTGGAGTATTTCATCTGTATCCACAGTCAAACTTGGAAATCCAAAGAAGTTGCACACCATATGAATTATAATCGTCGCCCATAAGTTCTTTTCGGCTATATGCAAATAGTAATAGTTGCACAATGTACCAAAGATTGAAGTATATGCAAATTGAAACCCTGTAGACGTCAATATTCCACTCATTGGAACATTCCGCTTATATAATTGTATTCCATGGTGAACATGGGCAATTCCGAAGAGATAGGGTGTAAATTTCATAAAATCCGGTATATGCTTCTCCACTACTAGGATTATCAATCCTCTATAGATTAATTCCTCTGAAATTGGGGCCATTATGTGGTCTCTGATATGATACAAGATATTCTCATCTCGACTAAGGAATTCAACATCGTGAATTAACAATCCCTGATATATACTTGAGCTGTACAATGTTAAGATAAAATACAATGAATGCAAAATTATCTTATAGTCCTTAATCAAGCTATGTGATAGCGTGTATCCTGGAATTATCCCCAAAGATCTAATATTTTCAAAGTATGGTTGGCCAACTATGTTCGGAATTACCACGATCAAAACGGTACATAATATCACCACACGTTTAATTCTATATTTAACAACTTCGATATCGTTTCTATCTTTATTCTGAAGAGATGTTGGTTGTGCAAAGTAAATGGCAAAGACGTATGATGAAGCAATTGCCAGTACAAGTAGTATATAGATGGTCATTAGCAATTTAGATGATTTTGAAATTGATGATACACTGGGAAGCTTCTCCTTGATGCCGAAAAAAATTTGATTGTACTCAATCTGGTCAGCCATCTACTATTATGTTGTATGATGATTTACTTGAAATGTTGTATAGATTTGTGTAAAACTTGAAAGGTGATAGTCTAGTAAGAGTTATCTACCATTTGTTTTGCTTACCTCGACTATTTTGACTGTTCGTTTCAACTGAAACAAATTTCTCAAAACCGTAGTACAAAACGCTAAGATATACAAAGCCAAGAAAACCAATACCGAAAGAGTAGAATAATGGCAAGAATAGTTCTAATCTTACCAATATTCTCAAGTAGGCTGAACTCATTTTTTAGTTTTCTTGTATTGTAAAGGTCATTAAATAACCTGTTTAAAACTACCAATAGTTTCAAGAGGAATATATTCAAACCCCTACTCTTGGTTAAACAACGTATGTGCAGATGCCGTATGTAAGAACGCGGTAACTTCAGGATATCTCTTAAGTACTCGAGCAAATGCTCCAGGGGGAGAGAGTTCAGGAACATTTACATATGGAAATTTTCTGAAATGGTTAATTCAATCATTCACGTTTGGAAGTGACCAAACTAAACCAAGTATACTATAGCCACGTTCAAGTTTAAATATATGTTGAACGATATAAGGAGTAGCACCAGAAACAAAATCGGATTTGGAAGAGATAGTATCTGGTAGAAGTTATTAGAAGATTTAAATTGTTAGAAAAATGGATTTTAACAACATGGAGTTCATCAAGTATGTTTATACTTGAATTTCTAGGTAATTATAGAACGGTTTTGATTTTGCAGTCAAATTTTTCCGGATTCGTAATTAAATCAAACTTGCAAATTTTCGGAAGGTTCCGCCAATACAGAAAATTGCGTTGTTCGAGTTTATCAGAGCTTCCACATGGACTTAAGTTTTAGTTCTGGAGTAATAATTTAACAACCCTATCCTATTGCTTCCTTCCAATCTTGTTTTGTACTATCGTTAAGATACGATAGGCGCGTTCAACTATACAAACGGTGGCTAGAGATTGAGGTTGTCATCAAATGTACCCGATACTATCATTTAGAATTTCTATCATTTTTTTGGCTTGATTCCTCTTGTGAAACGTAGACCTCGATTGATTGCAAACCTCTTGTGCTAGAACAAATCGTATAAGCAAAGGAGGTTTGTACAGCTATATATCAGTTAAACTTGAACCGCCGTTGTCCGAAGCAATAGGCGCGTGCTTTATTTCATTTGTGTGTCTATCAGTTTAATCTATTGTTGAATTTTTACACTTGAACGGACAGCATCCACCTAGAATTAGTAATATGAAACATTAGTAGGATTCCAGCATTGAAGATTTGTTGGAATTTCCAACGAGTTGAGGTGTTTGTGATCCTGCTCATAGTTGGCAATGACCATCAAAGTTGGGCTTCTTGATTACCCAATAATGATGAAACTTATGAAAGTTTCTTCTTAGAGAGATCATCCTAGGTTTTCATACTATTAGACGAAGGTATTCTTATGGAAAATTTGACTTTACTAGATCAATGAACGGTAATTACTCAAGTAAAACTCTGATCCTTCTTATTTTTTTGGTTGTTGTTGTGGAGTTAGTTGATATTAATATTACGTAATAAATAAACTTTTGTGAGTAATTAATAACTTAGTGTCCAATAAATTGATTAATAAAATTTCTGACTCATACGCGGCAAGCTTATCAGTTTAATTTTTATCTATGGTTATATGCAGTATCTTTACCTAGTTATTAATAGGGCGCTTAATTATTGTATGAATTAACTTCATTAAATTTTTCACCTTTTGATTTCACCCATTTAATACCACATCTTAAAAAGAATACGAATAAACTTTTTCTTCTATTGCTTTTCTATTATCCTATAATACAAGATATATGACAAGATGTTAAGGATATCACAAATTAAGAGATCATTCTCAACTACTTCAACGTTATTTCGTGGTCAAAACTTAACTGAAAAGATTGTACAAAAATATGCCGTTGGTTTACCCCCAAATAAACAGGTATTCAGTGGAGACTATGTCACTATTAAACCAGCTCATTGTATGTCACATGATAATTCCTGGCCTGTCGCTACGAAATTCTTAGGTTTGGGAGCTAGGAAAGTCAAGGACAATAGACAAGTTGTATGTACTTTGGATCATGATGTTCAAAATAAATCCGAAAAGAATTTGGAAAAATATAGCAATATTGAAAACTTTGCAAAACAACAAGGAATAGATTTCTATCCTGCCGGTAGAGGTATTGGTCATCAAATTATGATTGAAGAAGGTTATGCATTTCCCTTAAATTTAACTGTTGCTTCTGATTCTCATTCTAATACTTATGGAGGTATTGGATCTTTAGGTACTCCAATTGTTAGAACCGATGCGGCTTCAATTTGGGCCACTGGTCAAACTTGGTGGCAAATCCCTCCTGTGGCTAAAGTGGAATTAAAGGGGGAATTACCAGTTGGTGTAACTGGTAAAGATATCATTGTTGCATTATGTGGGGAATTCAATAAAGATGAAGTTTTGAATCATGCTATAGAATTCGTTGGTGATGGAATCAAGAAATTGCCTGTTGATTATAGATTGACTATTGCCAATATGACAACTGAATGGGGTGCCTTATCTGGTTTATTCCCAATTGATGAACAATTGATTGAATTCTATAAACAAAGATTGGCTAAAGTAGGTCCAAATCACCCAAGAATCAATAAGCAAACTATTGAAGAATTGTCTAATAATCAAGTAAAGAGCGATGAAGATGCGGTTTATGCCAAACATTTAGTTGTCGACTTATCTTCCTTATCTCCATACATCTCTGGACCAAACTCAGTCAAGGTTTCAACTTCCTTACAAGAATTAGTATCCCAAAATATTGCAATCAATAAGGCATACTTAGTCTCATGTACAAATTCACGTCTTTCTGATATCCAAGCTGCTGCAGATATAATCAAAGGACATAAAGTTCATCCAAATGTTGAATTCTATGTCGCTGCTGCTTCCTCATTAGTCCAAAAAGATGCTGAACAAGTAGGTGCTTGGCAAACAATGATAGATGCGGGCGCCAAACCATTACCTGCAGGTTGTGGTCCTTGTATTGGGTTGGGTACAGGGTTATTGAAAGATGGAGAAGTTGGTATTTCCGCTACGAACAGAAATTTTAAGGGAAGAATGGGATCTAAGGATGCTCTTGCCTACTTGGCTTCTCCTGAAGTTGTTGCCGCTTCCGCTGTTTTGGGTAGAATTGGAGGTCCAGAAGAATTGAATTATAAGTCAGTTGAACCAGCTCGTGAAATTGTTAAATCTATTGAAATCGCCAAACAACCTGAGACTGCCACTGAAGAAGAAAGTGATGGTGGTGTTGAAGTTCTTGAAGGATTCCCTAAATCAATCCAAGGTGAATTGATCTTATGTAATGCCGACAATATTAATACTGATGGTATTTACCCAGGTAAGTATACTTATCAAGATGATATCCCAAAATCAAAAATGGCTGAAGTTTGTATGGAAAACTATGATTCTCAATTCCATTCCAAGACTAAACCAGGAGATATCATAATATCAGGTTATAATTTTGGTACTGGTTCTTCTCGTGAACAGGCTGCTACTTGTATTTTAGCGAGGGGTATGAAATTAGTAGTTGCAGGTTCCTTCGGTAATATTTTCAGTAGAAATTCAATTAACAATGCTTTGTTGACGTTAGAAATCCCAGATTTGATTAATAAATTAAGAGAAAAGTACCAAGGTTCTGATGAGTTGACAATTAGAACTGGATGGTTTTTGAAGTGGGATGTTACTAAGGCAACTGTTTATGTTGCTGATAGTGAAGGAAACTTGATTTTACAACAAAAGGTTGGTGAATTAGGTACTAATTTACAAGATATTATTGTTAAAGGAGGTTTAGAAGGTTGGGTTAAGGGTGAATTACAAAAGGAAAATTAAATTTTCTAAACCTTTGATGGTTCATGTCTAGCATTGTGTGATATACTACTATTGTTTATAGACTGTGTATATTCTAAGGTGTGTATCTATATTTATAAATCAAATACTATTGCGAGAAATTAAACATTCAACAATGTAAGCATGCATTAAAGCATTTTTTGCCGTAATTTCATAACCATCAATAGAAATACAAGGACAACCCCCAAATCAATCTCAGCGTTTGTGTAATTGTCATGGTTCGCGTCTGGCTGAGGTCTGCGGAAATGCAAAGGATTTTTTAATCCGCTGCCCAGAGTTTCACCTGTGCAAGACCTAGTTACAATCTATTCACAATTACATCAATTCAATGTGATATCGCGTTACGAACAATTAAAGAAAGACAATAACAATATCCTGTCACGTTCTTGCCCCTTTATGATAACGGTTCCAAGAGTTGTGATTGTCAATTGAAGTATATTATTTCGATCTGTTTGACTGGTTGTGCAAGAATGAAAAATAATGGTTCAATCCATTGGCATGTGAAAAGATTCACGACTCGACAAGTGTCCTTGTGTCTTACTTCTCTTCATCAACCAATTCTAGAATGAATATTAATAAGAGATTAAAATTGAAATCTTCAATCACCTAACCAGTCGAAGAGAAAGCGGATATATGTTGGTGGAGATGCAAATGTAACTAGAAACTTTTGTAATTTAAGGTTTTCCCAAATTTTCCCCTGGCCCTGATGATACAAACCATAAAAAAAATAGATCAGGTAAAATACGTCAGTTGATATATGCTAATACAGAAACTATAAATTGTTTTATTTAAAATAAATTTAATTCTAAATGAATATAATAAATGAATGTTTCATTCGTTCATTTTTATTTATTTTCTTAGCTTGTATAAAATCAATTGGAATTCGCTCTGAAGTTAAAATCTGGACTTGAAGATCTTTGAAGTTAATCAACCACAAAAGTAAATCATTATGTATTTACTCTTTTCATTCATTCCTATTCCGAGCACCCTTAGAGACATCTATCGTGTTTTTGATAGAGTGCTATACTTCATAATAGAGCTAATTATGCTCATAATGCTTTATGTTGTAACTACCAAGGATTTTTTTGATGGATGTGTCAAGAACTATAAGATTATCTCCAGTTCTTATAAGCACAAACTATACAATAATATAAACTGATCAAACACTCATCGGATTTAGTTCTTTGGTGTACTACTGCTACTACTGTTTCATAAAACGTGCTTGATGCATCTGCCTTTCAACTAATACTGTTTGTGTATTCAACGCCCATTATTATTGGTTTTCTTCCCCCTTGTTGAATTTGATTTGATGAAATTTTCATTATTCTCCATAACGCACAAAAAAAGAAATAGGCAAAACCAAAATTGTTTTTGATGCAATTAAAAAAGTTTCATGTTCTAGACTACCTTAGTTATTATTGCTATCAATACCGTTTGCCATAGTTCTTACATGCTTTCATATACATATATAAAATAAACGAATTGTATCATTGTTGTAATCAACACGAACTCTTTGCATCATTTGTAGTGGACAGTTGCGAATAATTGAGCGCGAATTATTAGAGATGACTTCGTTGTTCACTTATTACTTGTTACCCCAGAAAAAAATAAAATATTTTTTATTTCTCCGCATTATTTGATTTCTTCCGATGCATGTTTATGTGGGTGGAAGCTTAAAAAATAAAGCTTCTTTGCATTTCCGTGTAGGCTTCGTGATCCTGATGACATCCATGATCCACTATACCCATTCATGTATTGAAACATCAAGAATACATATCCCCTCTTGGAGAATTGCTCTTGACTTGACCAAACAGTGTTACACTCTTTTTTACGGACATATTTTGAAGCCAACTTCATTTAAACTTATCAACATACAAGATAGAGATATGAATTTGTCCCCCTTTATGTAATATAATCACTCTTCTTGAAATAGCTCGTTGATTCTTTAACTACAGAGAGTAGCTAATTGTAGAGAGAAGCGTCTATTTCTAAAGCATTTCGAGACTCGGACTAAACTCGTCATCAGAAGTATATGAGATAATCTTAATTCTTCTTCCCAAATAGGTAAACTGTAAGGCTTGGATTATGAAACTTCGGAAACATGAAGTTAATCAGATTCTTAATTGCTTGGAATGACAATAATGTAACGTGGTATAATAGTGGAGGTTCCCGAGATAGATTAGGAAGGACTTACGGAAAATAAAATTTAATTCTTGTTTTGCCAAGTCAAACATTTCCTTCTCGAACTTGGTTGAGTTTAAAGCCCCCTATAGATTAGTCTTTCTGAAACATGTTCCCCCCCAAGGAATTAGTTAAAGATAAATACCTGTGAATTTCCCCTTACAAGGAAATATGAAAGAGAACGAATAATTAATTAACTATCTTAGTTTAGTTAGAGCTCATACAATATACAATCCGCTCGGATTAGATCCATACAATCTATCTGCGCTTCCCAACTTCAAAACTATAATCGATGATCAGTAGAAACACTGTTACTCTTACATAAACCTAAACCTGCTTTCAGTATTAATTTACCAGTGTAAAGCTTAACTATGACTTCCTAAATAGGCAGGATTGGATATCCCCATATCATCTCACAATTTAATAGATAGCAATTTGAAAAGTCAGTTGTCTGGAAAGGTAGTATGCCCAGAAAGGACCCGTTCTACGTATGGTGAGTTGATTGACAGCATTTAACCCATCTTTTAGAATACTCCAGTGGATGAACTACTTAATACAAGTCAGTTCCGTTGTTTCTGTGTCTAACTCCTTTATAAATATTTCATTCAAGTTCACAGATTAACAAGTCTTCCCTTCGTTGATACTAATCTATGGTGAAGTAGTACCAGGCAAAACTTTGTTTCTTTGATAAATGAAGTTTAAAAACAGAATTTTTAGCCTGCAAAAGCTGGATCCAGTCCTCTTATTAGGCTACAATTTGCAGTCTTCCAAAATCTACAAGTTCTACAGCAATATTCTTTAGATAATCTTATTTTCTGTTTATAAAGCAAAAAATTATGTTACAAATTAAAACCTATTAACCCTTAACAAAAAATAAGAATAAACCCTGTAAAGAAATGAAATGTGAGATATAGATAAATAAAGAATTAAACAGCTTAGGGGCACGTTTATTCTTCATCTTCTTCTTCTTCGTCTTCAGCGACGGAGTAGAATTGTAATCTGTATTGGTTTTGTTTAACAGCAACAAATCTGATCCAATCTCTGATTTGGTTCTTCTTTAAGTATCTCTTGGTTAAGTACTTTAAGTACTTACCGGAGAACTTGGTGTTAGAAACAACAACAACCTTGTTACCTTCGGAAGTAATAGAGATTTCGTCACCTAAGTTACCAACAATACCTTCAACCTTGATGTGTTCAACAAGGTACTTAACGTAACCTTCTTGGTCAAAAACACCGTTTTCAACTGGAGCGGAGGTGTCAACGACGAACTTCTTAGCAGCCTTAGCTTTCTTGGAGGTCTATTTGATAAGGTTAGCCTACCGTACTCAAAATAAAGTTCCCTATCTTCTAGTAATATCAAACTAAAGAAATAAGAACCATTTGACAGCAAAGCCTTCCCCCCAAATACGGGTAAAGAAGAAATAAAGAGAGAAAACAAGGGTAAATCCTTCCTTTTCAAACAAATAGGTTTTATTTTGTAAATAATTCCAGTTTTGCTCTATCATCTTTTCAACTTGTAAAAAAAAAATTCCAAACCCGTATAACTATGGGAAAAAGTTATACTTTCAAACATGTCGTCTCTCTATGTGGATATACTATATTGATTGGTCATCTTTGTTAGTTCAAATTATCTATACATACAATTGGAGCCATTTTTATATTATTGTCTGGATAAAGAAGAAATGAGAAGTGGAAGATAAACAAAATTTAATTTTTCATTTTCTCTTATATCAAAATTTCAATCGAACATTCGCACATCGAAAAAAAAAAAATTTCGTGGTTTGGAAAATTTGACAATTTATTTCAAATATATTCATCACGTGCTGTAAAATTCCGTAAGGTCTGGAGCCCTAATGTAATCATCTGAGTCATCACATGTAAACACGTGCAGGTAGGATCTTGCAACCAAATCTATTCTATGAATTTTGAAGTTCCTACTTTGCAATCCATGACCAGACCTTGTTGTAGGACGAGAATAGATTATGTGGGTTTTAGAAACTTATCTAGGGTGGGTTTAATTTAAAATAAGAGCAGAGGTACTTCTAGAGTGGTTATAACAGGTCAGATTGTCAAGTGAAGATTCGCATTTGGGAGAACAATACCGAAGATGACTTTGAATCATCCTTTCCAACAAAAAGGAGATTGTTCTGAATCTCCGCCAATAATATTTGCAGCTAATCTAATCAGTTAGTTACTTTATAAAACGTAATTCTTTCTCCTTTATTATCTTAGGTGTAGTTATACTTTTTGGTATTTTATACTTTGCTTAACCAATTATCAATTGATAAAGAAATGTTTAATCGTTTAATGTCTACAAGCGCCATCAGGCACTTACCTAATAACACTAAGGCCTTGTCTGCCTCGATTAATTTCAATATTGGAACAATTACAGATCCTTCTTCTGTCAATACCGCACTTTCCCCAATGGAATTATCCAGAACCAATCCACCCATATCAACTTGGACAAAAGAACAGATTAGACAAATTTATCAAACTCCATTGATGGAGCTTGTTTTCCAAGCTCAATTACAACACCGCCAATATCATGACCCATCTGAAATCCAATTGTGTACTTTGTTATCCATCAAGACTGGTGGATGTTCCGAAGATTGTAAGTATTGTGCGCAATCCACTCGTAATGACACCGGTTTAAAGGCCGAGAAATTAATAAATGTTGAACAAGTGATGGAAAAGGCTAGGATGGCCAAGGCCAACGGCTCAACAAGATTCTGTATGGGGGCTGCATGGAGAGATATGACAGGTAGGAAATCGGCCATGAGAAAGATTGGTGAGATGGTACAGAGGATTAATGATGAATTGGGCATGGAAACATGTGTAACTTTAGGTATGTTGGATGAAACCCAAGCTAGAGAATTGAAGAAACATGGGTTGACTGCTTATAACCATAATATTGATACTTCAAGGGAACATTATCCTAATGTTATATCTACTCGTACGTTTGATGATAGGTTAGAAACTTTGAAGAATGTTCAAAAAGCTGGTATCAAAGCATGTACTGGGGGGATCTTAGGTTTGGGAGAAACTCCTGAAGATCATGTTTCCTTCTTATATACATTATCCACAATGGAAAACCATCCTGAATCTTTGCCAATTAATAGATTGGTTCCCATTAAGGGTACTCCAATGGCTGAAGAATTGAAAGTTTTACCCAAAGAGAAACAATTGCAATTCGATCAGATTCTAAGAACAATTGCTACTGCTAGGTTAATCATGCCTGAATCTATTATCAGATTGGCCGCTGGGAGATATACTATGAAAGAGCATGAACAGTTTTTATGCTTTATGGCTGGTTGTAATGCTATTTTCACTGGTGAAAAGATGTTAACCACTATGTGTAATGGTTGGGATGAGGACATCCAAATGTTGGCTAAATGGGGTTTGAAACCAATGAAAAGTTTTAGAAATGAATCAGAAAAGGTACAAGAACAAGTTTTGGTTGATAATGAAGATAAACCAGTATCTGCTTCGAATGTCTGAAATATATAGGTCTATATAATAGGTTCTTTAGATAAATGTTACATTCGTTAACATTCATCAAGTATACTTGATCCGTTTTCTAAAGCATCCCCACTTCCTTTGGAATCTTGAATTGTTACTAAGGAACTAGAATGTCCTATAACCGGTAGTGAGAATGATTCATCTATGGAATGGTTTTCCTTAACGTCGCTTGCTGTATCAGTTATAGTCTGGTTATTGGTATCGTTACATTCTTCTGGCTCTGTATCGTTTTGTATGGTATCATCCGCTGCATCGTATTCTTGTTGTAGATGTGGAGTCAGCTCCAGAATATAATCTTGCAGAACAACTTGATCCACTTCAAAAAAGTCGGGAGATACCGAGAGTAATTCATCCAATCCACAACCAGACCAACCTTTTCGTGCTATGGATTCGCTGATTTCCAATTGTGCGCGCACAAGGCCACCAGTCTTAAGTAACAATGCATCTTGATTGAATCTTGAAATTATGGAATTTATCTCGTGATAGTAGTCATATTTCAATCTATCAATGTCATCCAATTGATTTGTTAAGTTTGTTAAGTTGGTCTTATATTGATTTATGTTCCTAGTTTTCTGTTTACTTAGTCTCAAATTTTCCAATTCTTGCCTACGAAGATCTCTAGTTTTCTGTTTGATTTCAACTTCATAATATGAATGATTCTTATTATATTCCAGTATTAATTCATTCATTTTGTCCTCTATTGGATTTATAAAATTTGTATCTATTATTCGACTTAAAATCTGTTGATTACTACCAATCATATATTGCAACCCGGACGCATTCATAATTCCATCTTCCACGACCTTAGAATTGTGAACTTTTGGACAATCAACAATACATTCTTCCAAAGCTCTTCCAAATTCATTTGCTGCATGACTTAAATTTTCCATATGATTTTGAAAATCTGCAGCTTTTGTTAACAAGTTCTGATATGTTGAGATGATTTGATTAAAATCTCGAGAGGTAACTATGTTATGACCCAAGTCAAGGACAGAAGGAGTAAACAGGGTAAATGTATTTAACGTGGATTGTCTATCCGTTGAAGGGGGTTGCCTTGGAGAAGAAGTGTTTGAACTTGATCTGTTATCAATGATGTGGAAGAATTCGGATAGATGATCTGGAGGCGGTGATCGAGTCAGTTGGGAATTTTGTTTATTATGGTTTTGGTTTGGAGTCCTTGTAGGTGTAATTGGAAGCGACAGTACTGACAAATTACCTTCTGATCTTTTCATCTTAACTTAGTTGTGGATTAGGTATGGAACTTTATTGGGAAAAAGTAGGTTAAGCTTAAGGAATAATGAGGAGAGTATGTTTATAGTTTTGGTTTTGTGTTGGTTTTTTTTTTCATAGTCTAATTGCTAACCAACTTCATATTGTATGGAACTTGAATATAAATTGTGAAATAAAACCTTTCTAGTACTCAACTCAAAAGTCCAAACAAATGATGGTGCCCTTCCTTATGTGTTAAGTCCAAACATACCTTGTTGACAAGACAAACAATATTTATATGTGTACAGTATTCACTAAGCAATTGTTGTGTTGTATTATTTTTCGTGGGGTACATTCATTCCACTAGAAATACAGTGCCGTAGTACAATTAGGCCAGTTAATCAGCAAATATTCATAACTAGTATTAATGCACTAACTAATGATTAATTAAATATTAAAATACAATGTTCGAGGTATATCATTGGCTATTGGTTTCGTTGTTTCTGGTTATTGGGAATATATTAGCTTCTAAATCGCGTTCTCCTCTAAATACTTCTGTTGTGGTTTGTCTTACCGAACCAAAGTTTACGATAGTATTCTGTTCATTAAATATTAAATATACTAGTATAATAAATATAGTCCCGGAAATACAAAGTATCAGTAGCCCTATCAATTCCTTATTCATTTGTGTATTGCTTTTATGTAGAAAGTGTACGAAGTATTTGAAAAGGTTGCGAAACTTCTGAGACTTTGGTGGGGTGATTATGTTCTATCAGCTTATTCTTTGTACTTTTTAAAGAATGAATAAGATTTATCTTTTGGTGAGATTTATCTTTAATGAGTTACTCTTTATGGGTACTTGTAAACTGTTGAACTGTTGGAATGTTATATTAATTAAACAATTAAACAGCCTTTGCTAAATCTTCACTGTTTAACTTTTTTTTGTTATTATTCTTTATTATGACGAGAAAATGATGAAACGTATTCAAAATCTGAAACATTTGAACACATCAACAAATTTCTTGAGAATCCTTTATCAATGTTAGACAAAATTTGTAATATTTGTCTTGCTTATAAATGGGATTCTTTCTGGTCGTTCATTTAAATGTTGTTTGTTGAAATAGAATACACTCCTTCATCTTATCACACATTGGGACTGGAAAGCCTTCACCTCTTTTACAATATTTGTATTTTCTATAGGAAAGAAAACCCAAAAAGCTATATAAAATCTAAAATAAACAGTAGGCTACATATGGAAGAAAAGCACTGTAGTGTGAATTACCGGACAGTGTCTTTTATGATTCATATGTCTCTCATTATATTCAATAAACCATTCCCTATTAGAAAGTAACTGGGTCACCACAAAGTATTCCCTTTACATTAGACTATAAAGCCACAGATATGCTTTACCCTTTCAAGCTATTACAAATATTAAACTACGTATGAGAGGTAAACGTAGTGATAAGAAGATGGTAATGGACAAACATAATGAATGCAAACTTTTAGTTTTGCATGTTTTAGTAGTAGCTATTGTGTTCTAATATATTTTAAAATTTCCAACCTCTTCATCTGGCATTCTGAGTTCTATTATATCGTAGATATACTTTATAGATCTCCTCTATGAAACGTCTAGGGGCAGATACGTAGTACGTAGATAACTGAATACACAAAGTGTATTTCAAGAAAAAGTTGGATTTTTTGCAGCCAATCTAACAAAACGGCACGCAAAGTTGCACGTCAATTGAGCCACCAAACTTTTATCTAATCAACATATTCTTTAAAAAAGCATAAACAAGAATACACAATATATCTATATAACATCTTATACACCAAGATCTAGCAGGAATATTCAAATATAGAATAATTTTATTTTTGTATGGAAAATCCAAATCACGCGAGTTGCATCTTTTTTTTTTTACATATATCTGTTAGGAAAACTATACAAGTTACAAAACTCGGTTTTTTTTTTTTACATATATCTATTAGGAAAACTATACAAGTTACAAAACTATATAGAAAAACCTGATCTAAAATTGATTTAAAAATCAATACGATCTAAAGTTGTTCAGAATTAAAAATTTTATATAATGGTTTGGTAAATAATAATTTTGATGGTATTTTTTTTTTTTTTTATGTTAAATATACATTCTAGATTGACCGATGAAAAAGATTTGTTGTATCTGCCCGTCTGTGACAGGCCTCAACTTTTTTGTTGAATATCGTCGTCGATACCAAAGTTTGGTGATGGAGCTAAGGTATCGGTCGTATTTGAGGTATTCCTCTGGTTCGTGATGTGTGCTGGCAATGATGTTTTGTAGGGATATTGGTTCCGTTGAGTAGTTCATCCAAATTTGCAGACGCGTTCCCAAAGAAAGTTGAAGTAATTTACGGCAAAGTAAAAAAAAACAATCGTCACCTGTAAAATGGAAATTCAGTTTACAGTAGCCAATACGGAATTGGAAATTACGAAATTCATGGTGATTATAGAGCTTCCCTTTTCTAGGCATTTCAAGTCAATTAATATCTCACCTACTTAAATCAATTGAAGCTCCACTATCACAGAACAGTAGATCATCTTTATACTTACAATTGTTTCAAGTTATTTTGGTGAAAAGAAAATAAGGGTTGCGGGTGAACGAAAGTTAATCAAATACATCTGAGAAAATTTGAAAAATACACAAATATTGAACCTCTCTTTCGCATTTATGTCCATACCCTGATAAGCAAAATGAATAAGAAGCAAGGTACTCGTCCAAAGAAACAACAGCTTCAAGCACAGGAAGATATTGGACTTAAACAGGTCGCTTTAGGCCATTCAAACTCGTGATTCTAGACCAAGAGATGTAGTACCAAAAAATTTTACTCCCAATTGAGTCGCAGGCTCCATGGGATTCTTTCTGTTGGGGATAGTCATATAAAACAACAAGCCGCGACAATTTGTTCCTGAAAATTGTATCCCCAGGGCATGTCTGAGTCAGACAGGGCCCTTGGTTTGAACGGGACATACGTGAGGTTACGAAATGATTTGCAATGGATATGAAATTTCAAAGCATTTGGGTGGCCATGGTTCACTAGTTTTCTGGAATAAACGTTACATTAGCTTACATGCGCTTGGTAGGATGTCCCGAGAAAGAATGGAATTCTCACGGTAAGAAATACTTGCAGGATAGTTTGAATTGTGTTACGAAACAATCGAGAAGTATGATATCAAAGAAGCTAATACATTTACCAAACCACTGTACAGGTTTTGGATGGTCAAAGAGGAAGAAGAAAGGTTACTTTTCGTTTATAAGTGGAATATTGTCAACAAATGGGATGCATGCGGTCCGAATTGTCCACTTGTATTGAAACAATTATACTTACTCCTCTATTTATTTTCAAACGAAAATGTCTCACGAGCAGCTGGTTTGGCGCTGGACCGGAGGATGTACCAGATTTCGGCTACACATATAGCGAGAATGGATGGAAGTCCACCAACAAGACCGTGGAAATGCTAGTTGAAAATTTTATTCCTTAGGTAGAGACGGAGGATCCAAACGAATGGAGCCTGATGATGGCCAAAGATCTCTTAAAACAGATAAACCCCTCACTGAGAGCCTTAAAAGCAGGGTTACGCTTCTATTCTTGCCTCGCCATTCCTCGCACCTAACCTAACCTTTCGATGTGGTGGTTTTCGGATCGCTAAAACATAAATTTCAATCCAGCACCGAAGAACAAATCAGAGCTGCTGGTGAGGAAAGGTTAGATAAAGAAGATATCTTTGAGACTTATTCTAAAGCAAAGTCTAGTCGCCGAAATATAATCAAATCGCACGCAAGACCTGCGGTCTTGAATTTTTGACCCCCAGCAATGCTTATGTTCTCCGGGACATAGAGGCAGAGATGGAAAAAATCCATGTGCTATTAAAAATAGCGATAAATATAAGGCTACTAATTACTTGGTTCCGAAGCTGGAAAATACTAATCAGTACAAGGGCAGTACTACGAGCCCAGAATTACTTCGCTCAATGGTGATATTGACAAGATAAGTCAAGGGGTAAACGAAAGGGATATCGTATTAATTCCAACAATAAACTTTTGATGAAGGACGAGCTTTTGGGATTACTTATCCCTCAGCCAAACGTTCTAAGGGGACGTCCTTCGACAAAGGCACCTAGCAATGCACGTATTAATGCTACAGATTCCGGAAATGTCCGAGTCGAGGTAGCCCATCTCACTCCTCATAATTTGTAGCAAATGTGACCTGCTTAGCTATAAAGTGATTTACTTTGCGGAGAGTAAAACCAAGTGTCAGGAATACTTTCTGTCTCAGTTAGAACAGGTTCGGGAGCTTTTGTAATCACTTCCTTCCTCGCCTAACATTGCAGGGGGGCAAATGGAACAAGACAAGCTCTTGCCCACGATTTGACAATGTTCGTCGCTGGCATCAGCATAAGTATTGAGGATATCCTCCTTATCTAAGCTGTTCTTATTGGCTCCACTAATTTGTTCTTCGGTGAAGGATTGAAATTTGTTTTTTAGTGATCCGAAAACCACCGAAGGGTAGGTTAGGTGCGAGGAATGGGGAGACAAGAATATAAGCGTAACCCTGCTTTTAGGGCTCTCGGTTAAGAAACTGGTTGTATGAGACGTCTGGCCATCTAATACAAGTAATCTCCATTCGTTTGGATCCTCTGACATTGTCCCTGGAATAAAAATTTTCACAAGCCATTCCAGGGCCGTGTGGGTGGACGTCCATCCATTCTCGCTATGTGTCTAGCCGAAATCAAGTATATCCTCCGGTTTAGCGCCCCAAACCAGTTGCTCATGAGACATTTTCCTTTGAAAATAGTATTCTACCAACTGCTGAAATTGTTTCAATACAAGTGGACAATTCGGACCTCTTGCATCCCAATTGTTCACAATGCTCCACTTTTGAAGGCACTGCGACCTTTCATCTTCCTGTTCTACCATCCAAAAGTTGTACAGCTGTTTCGTCCATATTGTAAATGTTGGAAACTTTGATATCATACTTCTTGATAGTTTCGTGATACAATTCAAACAACTTTTCAAGAAACTCCAACCGGGAACCTTCGAATCGTTCCTTTGATATTTAGTAAGTCCCTTTAAGCTTTTGCTGTGTTGTTCCAGAAGATTGTGTCATCATGGCCACCCAAATTCTTTAAAAGTATTCCTGAGTTGCAAAAAAAAAGTAACCGCCTGTACGATCCTCTCATAACCAAGGGCCCCACCACACAAATATTCGCTAGTAATCCAATCTACAAGGACAGCTTCTTCCTCTTCGGTCAAGGTTTGTTGCTTGACGTGGCTTTTCCTTACGGAAAGAATTCCATTGAGAACTTGGAGTAACCAACATTGAATTCTTTCGCAATATGTAATTTGGGCCTATTATCACCCTGTCAAATCGCTGAACCCGCCTTTTTAAGTCAATTTTGTACCTGATCTTCAAACTTTTGCTTCTTGAGAGGCAAAGCATCCTTTTTCTTCATTCTTCTTAAGAGAGTGTGGATATAAATGTACAAAAGGGTTACAGGAATATGTGCATTTTTCAAATTTACTCGAATTTTTTTTGTTTATTCTTCGTCTATGCGCGAGGCGCGTTTTCAATATTACTGCAAATTCACGTTTACATTGTGTGCTGTAAATAATATTACGCATTGGTTTCACGAAAAATTTGTAGAAAAATCATCCAAATTTCTTTATATTTTTTTGTTCACAAGTGAGGTAACCGTACATACTCCAAAATAACTTTATGGAGTCTATGGAACGGTATATATGTTTAACTAGGTTTAGAATTGAGATTCGCTTTCTATTCCAGTAAGGAACTGAAGTATAAACTAATATTTTCTTCTTCAGGTAAAGAAATGGTATTTATACAATCACATTCTCCTCCCGATCAACACCGCTAATTGAAACGGTAAAAGTGAATTGTAAAGATATCATTGAACAGAACTTTGAAATTATTCAACCATTTCGTTAAGCAAGTTGCAAAAGTGATAAGAGATATGTTAGTTCAATAAAATCATATAACCCCCGATTAAGGCTTGTCAAGACTTTCCATTAATAACTCTCAAAATACTTTACAAATAGACTCTTCTCTCGATATTTAGCTCCTCTCAATAGTTAAATGGACAACGAGATATTTCAAGAAGAGTGAATATAGTACGAATAATCGATTTTGAGATTGTTGAAATCAGATTTTTGCAATAACTTTAAAATCTGTAGGCGATTTTTGCCCGATATTAACTATAAGCTTGAATTTCAATAAAAAATAGCTATTAGTTCAAATATTCCCCTCATGTAGAATTATGCCCGTTAGTTGAAATTTTACAGCAAGAATTATGATGATATCGCGGTTAATAAAATTTCAGTTGCCTAATCAGGTTCCCGGGTTCTCGTAAAATCAAAAAAAAAAGAAATTAAACCGGTTGAAAAGTAAAAAAAATTTGGTAGTCATTTCGGAGTCATTTCTTGAATACACACATATTTGCCGAAATAATAGAACGATGTTTTTGTAATCAACAATTGTTTGGAGAGTGTGGGTTTTATTAATCCTAAATAGAGGAATAAACTCATACATTTTTAGTGCTATACCCTCACACCCTCTCCCTTTTTTTTGGCCCTTTTTCTCCAGTTAGAAACTGTGGATGAATTTGGTGTCAACAACATTCTCAAGTAGCTGCTTGTAAATGTTGCCATTAAAATAAATCCGATGAGAGCTGTTTGAATTAGACCCAATATTTTTGATTGGGAAAGATAGGGTTCAAAGTCATTTTACAAGTTATTGGTGACATCATTTATCATAGTATATTCAACCTGCAAAATAATCACTTTTTTCTACTGATTATCCATGATCTAATCCTCAATCTGTAAATTTCACCTAAAAAATAATGATAACGTCACTAATGGAACTTTTTTGTTGAGAATTTTTTATGTTTTGTGAATTTTTTTAAAATTTAATTTTATCAATTTTAACAGAATTAAATAAATTTGATAATTAACAATAAAATTTATATAAATTATCTAAAACATCCCTTTCTTTTTATTTACCGTAGTGAATATTTATACCACCATAATTCAAAGATCTCCTATTAAATACTGCTAGTTAATACTACCATCTCATCCTACTGAAGATAAATTGAAAGACTATTCCCAAGTTTATTGCTGCAAGATTATTTTTTTCCATTGGTTCTAGATTTTTTCGCAATTTTACTGTCTTTGCCTCCCCTCCTTTCATTAACAGTATTCCCTTAAGTTTCACCTTACCTACTACCATAGACTAGCCTTATATTTGATATATACATATATATATCTATACTTTGCCTACACATTTTACACTAAGATTTTGTATACTCCACATAACAACAAAATCTTTAGACAAATTCGACATTGAGAAAAGCAAAAGTGGGTTCCTTACTTACAAGAAATACTAAAATACCCAGCCATACTTTTATACGATATATTTATAATACTTGTACTAAAATGGGTAAACAAAACATTGTCCACTATCAATTAGAACATGGCGATCATAAGACTGACTTGGTCACCACTCCCCCATTACAACCAGAAGAAGAAGAAGAACTGCCTAACCATCAAGTTAAATCATTAAAAAGATCGCTTCATCATCACGATAATTTTCCATTCACATTATCCAAGGACTCTACCATAAACGACTTCTTGAACAATAACAGATATTTTGTTGATTCAGTTAGACATAATCATGGTGATATAATATTCGATACAAATGCTGCAGGTCAATCTCCTCATACTCTATGGATAGGGTGCAGTGATTCAAGATGTGGAGATCAATGTTTGGCTACTTTGCCAGGTGAGATCTTTGTGCATAGAAATATTGCCAATATCGTTAATGCCAATGATATAAGTTCGCAAGGGGTTATTCAATTCGCAGTTGATGTTTTGAAGGTTAAGAAGATCATTGTTTGTGGTCATACTGATTGTGGTGGTATTTGGGCTTCGTTATCACTGAAAAAGATTGGTGGTGTTTTGGATCTTTGGCTTAATCCAATCAGACACATTCGTGCTCAAAACATTCAATTGTTAAACCAGCTAAACGCAAATCCAAAAGAAAAGGCAAGAAAATTAGCCGAATTGAATGTTGTTGCTTCTGTTACTGCATTAAAGAGACATCCAAGTGCTTCAATGGCACTTAAGAGTGGTGAAATCGAAGTTTGGGGAATGATATATGATGTTTCTACTGGGTATTTATCAGAGGTTGAGATCCCAGACGATGAGCATCATGAACTATTCCATGTCCATGAAGATGGTACCAGTGACTACAATCCTCATTAGAAAATTTCTTTAGTTCTTCTTTTTGTTTATAGACTTTTTGGCGTATTTTTAGACACAACATTATTAATATTACATATTCTTAGGCGTGAGTAAATAGAGCAATATTGATTTGTAAATCAATTCCACATATTTACTGTTTGGAGAAATTGAAACGTGGGTGCATAGGATGAATGAATTTTTCAGTTTGACTTGTGTGGGTAAAATTACATTTTCTTTTTTCTTCATTCATTGACAGGTGAATCTCAATTGGTCACAGTCTTGGCACCACACGGAAATTTCAGCAATCTTTCTGTCTTTATTATTTTCAAATTACGCTTAGAGCCACTTACCTTATAATTATCCAACGATGACACACACAACAACAGTATGCGTCTTCTGCGGCTCCTCGTTTGGAAATGATCCAGAATATGCATCCCAAGCTTCAGCTCTCGGTAAATCCCTCGCCCAAAAAAACTGGGGTTTAGTCTATGGTGGTGGAACTACCGGATTAATGGGCGCAGTTGCCAACGCATGTGCAACTTCGGGAGGTTATGTCCATGGTATCATTCCAGAGGCGCTTGTCACCCGAGAACGTAATCCCGATGAAGACATTAACGCTAAATTAAAACAGTCAATTGATAATCATACTGGAGTAACACCAATTCCCGATTCCACCGAATATGGTAAAACCACCTTGGTTAAGGATATGCATACACGTAAGAAATTGATGGGACAAGAAGCTGATGCGTTTGTTGCATTACCCGGGGGTTATGGAACCTTGGAAGAGTTAATGGAAGTTGTTACTTGGCATCAATTAAATATTCATAATAAACCAATTGTTATATACAATATCAACGGATTTTTTGATAGTTTTTTAAATTTTTTACAGGATTCCATCAATAGCGAATTTGTAAGTGTAAAAAATGGTGAGATTATCAAAGTGGCCGATAGTCCAGGAGGGGTCATACAAGCAATTGAACAATATGTTGCTCCTGAAGGAAGGTTTAATTTGAAGTGGGAAGCTGAATGTGATTCTACTGATAATGAAAGTATGGAACATATGATGTCAAAGCATAAAACTGGGTTATTCAAAAATATATAGAATTACGTTAATACATAAATTGATGTTCTATCCGCCTAAAGTAGAAGAATCAAATAGCATTAAACTGGATTCAGCAAGCCACCAGCCATTCCTTAACCTTCGTAGGATCGCTAATCCTCGTTGCTTAATCTCCCTTGCAACTCGTGAGTTTTCACCAACTGCATCTTGTAATTGTAGTTGTATCAATGCCATAACATGTAATACCGCGTGTATACCAACGACGTGCATCTTGAAATGATCAAAGTTAGTACGGACGATTACCAACGAATATTTTTGGATGAGTGCCATATGACCATTTTTAACAGTGTCAACTTTCAGTTGTAATAGTGAAAGGGGATCCATCTTACATCTTAGAAATAAGAGACAGGCATAGGCATGCACCAACTTCAACAAACCACTCAATTCGAACCCTGAGAGGACTTCGGGTTCTTTCCACAGCAACAAATCTAATTCCAATGAATCATCCTTAGTTCTTCTGGCAGGAGGTCGATAGCATGCCACCAAAATCCTTTCAATATATCTACACACTTGGATCCAAGAACTTAAAAACATAAAATCGAACACTTGACATAACCCAGATTGAAAATCATCAAGACAGATCTCATCAATGATAATATCCTCATTATGATAATACATCTCTCTCCCACTAGTGGCTGCCACAATCCTATCACAGCAGAATGCAGTCCAAAAAATCCGTTTCAATAAGGGATATCTGTATATTTTCGCCTTATACGTTCGCACTTTCTCATTCCCAGTGAATAACATACTTCCATCAGATCCGCCTAAATTATGCAATGCCAAATCTCCACAAAGAACACAGGCTTTGGTCACATACTCCTTTGCCAAAGTTCCACCATTCACCCCTTCCTCATGTATAGACATCAACAAATATGCTTGAATTAGAACAATTTTATCCTCTTCAACCATTTCTAACAATCTACATCTTTCATAAAACTCCAGACATCGGGTTCTTCCATTCCTATCACTTTCTTCCTCTGGTAAGCACCTGGTCGCAACCAAGAAAATTGCATTTAACAACAAGGAAGACATAGTTTTAATCTCATTATCAGTTTCAGGTCGATCAATTATGGGATATAGCGGATAGATCTGATCTAGAAATATTCCCAATAATCGGAGCTGTTCAGATATTGGAGGCATATTATATGCCTGGCTCCTGCTTAAATATCGCTCGAGCTCTCCTCCAGCTTGTGAAACATACGCATCCATTTGTTCAACACTTCTCCAGGGGTTGTAAAGACCAAAATTATCACCATCTAAACAGAGGAATTTGTCTGTACTCATTATCGATGCAATTGGATTAGTTGAGCAGACGAATTGGGTTGACTTTGTTTGGATTGATTGTGTGTAACCCGATGGTTTGACTTTGTTCTTGGAAGTAGGAGTTGCTCTTGAGGTCACAGAAGAAGATGGTTTTGGTATATTCCCCCGCAGTGTATATCGATTCCGTTCACGATATTCCCTTGCACTGACAGGCCTGTCTCCTTCAGACGGTTTCTCTACCAAAGTGATACAAAACGTGTCTCGTTGGATGCAATATTCGCATCTATCTTCACCTGGTTTAGTCCAGCATTTCCTGTGAAGAATTTGGCAATATTGGCATGAACGATCAGCTTTCTGGAAAATTGTTAGTAAGATCGATTTTCATCTAAGGATCATCAAACAGGTATACATACTATCCGTTTACTAATGAGAGTTGTTGTTACTATAAATCTGGGAATCATCCTTCCCATTACAATCCAATTTCATCGTTGACTAAATAAATTTGGTGCAGTCGTGGAAAATTGTTAAAATCAACAAAAAGTTTTGATTTTTCTACTATCAACCATCAACATTACTTTTAAATCTGTAAAATTGACCGAGAACGACAATTAAGTTGAACTGAAATTGGTACAGGAAATACACATACATATATATAGATACACATGAAAGCACAGGTAAAGGACACTGCTCCTGAAAGCGAAGGTATGTCCACATTCTTACAGGCCACAGTACATTTTCATTATACTAACTTTACTTTACAGAGCAAAAATTCAAACAGAAATGCAAGGAATTAAAAAGAAGAATAACCGAGGTAGAAGAAAGTAATGAGATTGCCACATTGGCATTGACAAGAGCTCAATCAACTATAAGAAGGTTACGATTGGAATATATAATCCTTTTGGAAAGACTAGAAGAACGAGCAAGTGCATTGCCCGAGGGAATTGTTGGCTTTGAAGAAATGGCGTGCCCACCAGCCCCAGCAGTATTTGACGATAGTTTAAAATCCAAAAATGGAGTAACTTCTGCCCTGAAGAAAGGTGGAGCTGGGGGAGGTACAAAGAAACCAACCAAATCAGGTAGTGGTGGAAGTGGAAGTGGTGGTGTTGGGGGAAGTTCTGGTACATCAGGCGAAGAAAAGAAGCAACCAAAGATTAGAGATCCGGATTTACCTAAACGCCCAACCAATGCATATTTATTATTCTGTGAACAGGAAAAGGAGAGAATCAGACTTCAAAGCGAAGAAACAGGAATGCCTGCCGATTTATCAAGAAGTATGACCGAGGCATGGAAACATTTAGGTGACGAAGAAAGAAAACCATATTATAAACTATATGAAGATGATAAAATAAGATATCAACGAGAAATGGAAATTTACAATCAAAAGAAAGAAGAAGAGGAGGAAGAAGCTAAAAGAGAGTTTAAAAAACCAAAGTTGGAAAGCACTGAAACGCCAGAATCCACACCTATTCCTCCAAGTATCGCTGAAACTCCAAATCTTGAAACTGAACCCGAAGGTGAAGCCGAACAACCCTCAGCCGAGGAACCCGCTCAGAGCGAGATAGATGCCGATGTTGAGCCAGATATGTCATATCCTGAAGTTAAAGAGGAGGATCATGATCAACTGCTAATTCAGGAGTAGAGGTAGAATCTTATGCTATAATTTTAAAATTCGAATGTAACTACTAATATACAAAATGCGTTATACAAAAATATCTAGACTCTCTTCTTCTTACTCTTGTAAAATCCATTAACATCCTTTTCATGCTTACGTTTTTCTCTAAACCTTTCATGCTTCTTCAATTTTCTCTTTGCCATAACTTCAGGTGCAGAAACTGCCAATTGTGCTCTCTTTGCTTTTCTTTCTTGTCTTCTCAAACTAACTTGTCGTTGGACAGTTGCATATATCTTGGTGTACTCTGTAGTACCAATTTTTTGCTGGATTAATCCAAGGCTCTCTAAACTCAATGTAGTTAATTCTTCATCAATGGATTTAGAATATTCGGCATCAGTGAAATTATACAAAGCTCCAATAATCATTTCTGAAACTTTAGGCACTCTATCTTCAGCAGTGAATTGTATAAACATTGCTGCTAATTTAATACACGCCTTTTTGGATGTGGTTGATTGAAGACTTTCTTGTTTAATAATTCCACAAACCCTTCTAAGCAAATAATCATTTGCAAACGATTCTTTACCATCGCTTTCTTCCTCTTCACCATCTTCTTCATCATGAATCTCCAATTTGGTTTCATTCTTTTCCCATCTCATCGCGATCACAACTAAATTCTTCGTTACCTGCAACCCTAACTCTTCAGTAATTCCTGGAGCTCTCAATTGATGAATTAGTCTGAATGCAATTGTTTGTAATTCAAAACCGGAAATGTCGAATCCTAGCACGTCCAAATTAGATAATAAAATAGCAACTAATCTTGACGCTAATAATCTAATCCATGAGTGAGGAAACAACATTATTTCAATCAAAGAATGCCACATTGAACTATAATGCTTACTTAAAACCTTGGCCTTCACTGCAGACGCAATGGCACTAATTGTTGAAAGACTAGCGTACAACAATTCCCATTCAACATCTCCGGATTCGTCACCAGCTTTAGCAGAGTCTATCACTAACAACATATTGTCATGAGCGATTTTGTCCAATGATTCATATTTGCCCAAACCAAACACATTCACCATAATTTTATAAACATTAAATCCACATCTTTTCAACAATGAATTCGAATTTTGTTTCAACCATGCTGCACAATATTTCTCAATACTACTCATACTTGATTTATTCTCAACTTTCTTGAACATAGATCCAAGCAATGAATTTGCCATTTCTCGACATTTATGAGATGAATCAGATACCAAAACACTCGCCAAAGCGACAAAGAATGAACTTGACAATTTTTCTAATAAATCGGCACCAGCTTTCATGACAATCAAATGAATCAATTCCATAACTGATTGACGACCTTCTTCGGTGGGGTACGTCAAATTGTTCACCAAGTATTTAAATTGCTTCTCTAATCTTCCTCTACCTTGATCATATTCCATCAAGAATTGGAAATAAACACTACGAGACATATCTCTGATTTCTTTAGAATGGTTAACAATCATCAACTTGGCAACATTGTCCATAAGGTCATATATTTCTGGAATCAAAATATGTTGCGAAACAACCGCTTTCAAAAAATTAAATGCAAGCCCTTGCCTATTTGGTTCTTCCAAATCTGGTTGGATTCTAGTCAATACGTAACTAATAGCAGTTTCTTTCAAGTTAACATCAGGATTATGCCTAATAATGGTGGCCAAGAATTTCAAACCTGCTTGACAAACATCGGAATTGGTAGACGGAGAATCTTTGATAATAACTAACGAGCGACGGGCACATGCTTTGAATACATTTTGAGATTCTTCTGGGAAAGGTAATCTAACAATTGAATTCAAGATCTTCAATGCACTGGCAATGACGAAATCATTTTCCGAACGGATTGATTGGTCTAATAATGGAACAAATCCCAGGAGATTAGCAACTGATAATAAATTATCATGACGCGAAATAGCGGTACGTAACAATTCCAATGAAAGCTTTTGCATTGTATGTCTGAAAATGGAATTGTCAACATGGCTCTTGGTTACTCGGTTGAGCGTCGTTAAGAAGTGTTGTTCCTTTTCATTCGGAGTTTTAGCAAATCCCTTTTCCTGTTCCTTTTCTAAGGAAGACATAAAAATCTCATAACAAAGATGTAAGATATCTACTTTTGATGCTTCTGAATTATGATTTAACCCTAAAGACAATCTCCGAAGTAATTCATCTAGTTTGGTTTGGGTTTTATAAGTAATGTTTTCTGATAAAATCAACTTAATTGGATTAATCAAGTCACCAAACTTACTTAAAGTTATATTAGCAGCAATGATTTCAGTAGTATCAAAACTCTTTTTAAACTTAACTTCCTTCATTTTACTAGTATACCCTTCAGCATCTTTTTCTTGTCCGGCAGCACCGAAAATATCTTCCATCACAATATCCATTAACAACACAACAGAATTATCTAAGTCCCCATGCTCTAAATTACCATCTAAACAAGTTAATAAATAGTGAACAGTATAACTCAAAACATGAATCTGGGACCCACGAGACAAAGCTCCTTTTAACTCCTGGATAATAAATGTAAAGTAATGTGGACCTAAACGAACAGCTATCTTCCCCAAGGTCTTTCTAACGGCTTCTCTCAATTCTTCTGATCTGGAACGCATGACCTGGGAAGTACTTGTTAATATCTTTGGAAATTCAGAATCAATACTCTCTTTGGTTATACATAAAATGAAATTGGTGAGAGCTTCGGCAAGAGGAGCTCGAGCAACAATAGTTTCATCATCACGGACATTCAAAATTCTTAACAACGATGGACATGCTTCTTGGAGTATGAATTGATCAATATCTTCTTGATTAGTTGGTAAAGACTTGATAAACGTTTGTTCCCCATTGTTTCTAGCGTCAATAGAGGTGGATACAGCAGTGGAAACCGCCACAACCAAATTCACTCTATTCTTCAATGCCTCTTGATTATCAGACTTCAAGGTTGCAACATATCTTTTCAAAATTGCTCGGTATTGATTCCAATTAATGAACTTTAATAAAACTCCAATAGTTTCTAAGGCTTCAATTCCAATATTCCTATATTTTTCTTCGGTTGAAATAGCATATTTTTCAATAATAGGTAAGATATAGTGAGATATGCTTCCGCCAGATAATGCACCAGAATGTTCAGCCAATCTCTTGATCGCTCTTTGTCTACGGTGTAATTGGATATGATTAACATTCTTAAAAAAGTTGGTCTCTTCATTGTCATTGTATGTCAATATTTGCATATCGTTCAAGTCAACAAAATGTTTTGAATTCAGAACTAAATGTTCCAAGACTGAAATATATTCATTCTGGATATCTTCATTATCTTTCCTAATTCCTACTCTTAAATTTGGTAAAATGACATTCTTTAAAATGGAAATATAAGGTTGGGCTAATTCAATAGTATCCTTTTCTGAGTAGCAATCAATGAAGCGACGTAACGAGTAACCAGCATTTACACGAATAGCCAACTCTTCTGGATCATTAATGAAATACAAAGCACAGTAAATGATCGGCGTCCATTGCACAGAGTCAAATGTAGTATACTTATCTTCATTGACTATTTTAAAAGCATCCAATCTCGTTTCATAGTCTAATTCTTGCATTCTAGTTGCAGAATATGCATTCAAATCACTAATTAAGGTTGATGTTTCCTTTACATAATCAAATTTATTTCCAATTGCAACAAATACACCAACAAGCGTTTCACGGATTTTACGATCAGTAAAGATCCTGAACAATTTTGAACATGTTTGATATAACGAAACTAGATCCTCAAATTCACATTCATAACTCCCAATCAAGGTCGATAATGAAATTAAAATATTTGCTTTATCTTGCAATTCAATTTGGCCGTTACTCTTGTCCAAAGCTAAGGTCAAACTCTTAATCAACGATGCCTTGGTGTCATGATCATCGATATACTTTCCGGAGATTAATAACAATAATGCCTCAATCGCCTTGGAACCAACTTCTTTATGAGTAATATTTTCAATGATGGAGGACAAGTTTCCAAGTAAGCAATCCACAACAATGGCCAACAAAGTGAAATAATCTTCATCCATATTATCACTCCTTTGTAATGCACAAACAACAAAATCCAAAAGTTTGGAAACAACGCTTTCCTTGGCCATATCGGTTCTGGTGAGAATGGACAAAAGGGCTTTGACGGGTGCATAATCATCAACATATAAGAAACATAAGGTGTTCTGAGTAGTGATCCAATTGGTCATAACTCCCAATAAAGCACTTGGTGACTGTAAATTTTCCACAGCAAAATTAGCTAATCTTGATGAAATCAAATTTTCATACATGACACCAACATAACTAGACCAGTCAAAATCGGAGCCAACAATCTTAAACAATTGTGCTAAACATTTCATACCTCCACTTCTGACATTTCTAGCAACTTTTTCATTCACATCTTCACCTTCTTCATCTTCGACGGCGCTTTCAATTCTATTTTGAGCAGATACCAAACAGAATATCAACGGTTCAATAGTTGTCTTTAATACTTCACTATAATTGCCTCCCAAAGTATCATAAATTTCTGTTAATAAATTAATGAACCCACTCATCTTCTTCAATACCCCCCTTTCCAATCCCAAACTTGCTTTTGGAACGTTTCCTTCAAAAAATTCAACATACCCAATCTTTGATGAACCTAATCTTATAAATTCAATAATATCTTCATCTTGTAAATTTGGCAAAACAGAAATAACAGCAAACTTTCTTCCAGTCTTGGAATTACTCTTCGTCAGCCCTAGAACCCTACCAAACAATATTCTGACCACGTACGTCATAACGACTTGACGATCGTCCAGCTCTAAAATAGTGTCGGCTGATAAAAATTTTGCCAATTCATCTCGGAAAATAGATTCATCAAGAAGATTTTTAAGATTATCTCTATATTTAACAATATGGGGGTTGCTGAAGTTGAATAGAACATCAAGAGCTAATTGTTGGATCTTGACGTGTTGACTGGATAAGAGATTGAACAAATGATCATATAATTCGTCAGCTAATTTTGAATTCTTTACCTTTTTGAGTTTAGCGAATAAGGATAACAATTCATTACGATGTTTTAATGACCATGAAGTTTGGGATTCATCTGAATGTATAAGGATTGGAATTAAATCATCCACATGTTTGTCTACCACATTTACGACTTTACCAAAACCAGTCAAAATATTCAGTCTCAACATATCTTCATAAGAATTATTACCACAATGCGATCTCACAAGTTCAATCAAAGAAATATTAACATTTCTATATACACCAAGATGTCCCTTTTCAAAACTTTCAAAATTCAGTAATAATCTAGTATTTCTAGGTTGCCAATCATTTAACCCACTTTCTAGTTCAAACCCAGCGCTTATGTCACTGCCTAAAAATTCCCTTTCTTGCGACGAATAGTCCAAGGTCATCAATACATACCCTACTTCCCAAATATCTTGTTTACAACTGGATGAAATCAAAGGTAACCCTTCCCATACACCTTCCCAACAAGGCATGAATCTATTTGATAATAAACCAAAGAAATAATGTACAATAATCTTCTTATCCAAGTCAGTTGGGTTGACATCCTTCAGAAATTCTTGTGCTAACGTTCTGATACGAAGAGTTAGATCTCTTCCATTTGAAATTGTTAAAGGAGCCGATTCAATTGCTCTGATTGTTGATAAACAACTAGATTCTCTCTCTAAAGCTTTTAACAATACTATAAGCAATTCAATAGCATTGGATCTAGAAACATGAGTTGGGAGATGTAAACACTTGACAACATCTTGGATCAAACTTTCAACATGTTCTTTAGATGGAATCATAATATTAGAAGTAGTAGCAATAAATTCTGCCATCGCTTCAAGAAATGTTGATGAGGAATCAAAGTTAATAATATTTTTCACCAAGAAACCATATACTTCTCCGCATAATTCTTTATTTTTATTATTAATGACCTTTTGAGTAGTGATTGCCAATACAGCAGCAGCCAATTCATCTGAGAAATGAGATTTGAAGGCATATTCAGGTAGGGCAAGTTTGGTAAGTAAACTAAGCAATTGAGATTCAGAAACATCAATAGATGAACTTGCTTGATTTAAGCATAACAATTTCCAATAAGTATCTTGTAGTTTATCAACTGACTCTTCGATGTGTTTAACATCTTCACAAACCTGTTTATTAATTTCTTCCACCACTTTAGCTGGGAATTTGAATGAAGTAACATGGAAATCTGGAATAGTTGTTTTTATATTTTGTAAGAAATAAGTC
This sequence comes from Hemisphaericaspora xylofermentans, assembly GCA_002105455.1. Taxonomy (NCBI): domain Eukaryota; kingdom Fungi; phylum Ascomycota; class Pichiomycetes; order Serinales; family Debaryomycetaceae; genus Hemisphaericaspora; species Hemisphaericaspora xylofermentans. Next base: position 4,943 of record NDXA01000095.1, on the reverse strand, counting down.
AATTTAATAAGTTTTGATTCATCTTGTTGATTCAATTTATCAATAAATTCTTGAATTGATTTTGATATCCCAAAATTAGTGACTTTTGATTTACATATGTTTAAACTTGATTGGGCGAATGTTAAAAAGTGATTTCCATTATCCAATTTCCCAATAGATTCAAAAAACCGTTTATGATATTTTGTTAAATTTTGGACATCAGCATTTCTGAATATGATTGTTAGTAAATACACATAAGATTCACATACTTCTGTTGCCAATTCTTGTTGAAAATCGACTTGCTGAATTTGTCTGGATAATTTATCAGTTGATGCTAGCAATGGTTCCCATGATGTTATTTTTTTACCTGATTCAGCAAATGAAACTGTGGATATAATTTGACAAGAGGTCAACAAAGCAATGACTGAGGAATCACTTTCTAATAATGTATTTAAATATCCGGTGACCAAGATATAAAATTTATCACATGATTCTGGAGTACCATGGTGAAGAATATCTAATATAATGTCTGAAATAATACTTATTAATTTAGGTTGTGCCTTTGGATCTATTTTATAAAGGGTACTTTCAATTAATGTTGCAAATATTTGATTTGATTTACTATGGAATGTGCCCTTTGTATTTTTCATAGATTCACTAAATAAAATTGTCAATGATTGACAATAAGATTCATTGGATAACACAATATCGACTTGATCATTCAAGACATAGGTAACAATCTCCTTTAACTTCTCATTGGTCAGCTTTCTAATTAAGAATGATAAAGCTTCAGCACAAAATCTTGAGATATAAGTTTTTTTTGTCATAGTTAAAATTGGTAATAAATTTATAAATGTTGGCTTTAAATCTAGAATTAAATTTTTGGATAAATATTTAAAACAAAATGCTAAAGTATTAAACGTCCATTCTAAACCATTTGATGAATTACGATTGTTTTGAAAATCATTTGGATTTATGGTTAATGCTATGTTAGTTAATAACTTTAAGGTTGATTCATAATAAGGTAAGAAATCAGGACCTAAATCATGAATAAATTGTGATAATAATTCTAATAATGGTTGGATTGAATTGATATCATTGATTTGAATCGAATCATATAATGCTTGATAAATGATTTGTTGATGATGTAATATTTGAGGCAAGGATTGGGAATGAACTTCTACTCTATCTAAGAAATCAGTGAAATTACCACTCAAGTTAATTTCTTTCCAATGTTCTAAGGTGGTTAAAAAATGACTTGATTCAACATAATCATGAGCTCTCTTTGTTAAGTTTTTGGATGGTTCAATCTTTATGGAATCAACTCGTTCTCTAAAAGAAGAGAACGCGTGCCTTCTAGAAGATTCAGTTGTTTTCACTTTAACTGGTCTTGACATTATTATTCGTCTTCGTCTTCTTATTCTAGTAGTGGTGTTTGATTATATTCCCACTCTACCTATGTATCTATCTATATGTCAATAATTAAGTTCTAGTAGTACCAGTAATAGTATTTTGGCCTTAGTAAATGTGATTCTGAATTGTAATGATCATCGCATGAAAAAAAACTAAAAAAATTAAATAAAAGTATATATGCAGTACCATACTTAAGGAGTTATTTGTTCTTTCCTGTATATAAATTCAGTTTGTTTGACTGCTTAATTAATTAAGAAGATTAACCACTCAACCAAGAACCTTCAATATACTAACCAGTAGTAGTCATAATTAATATTCAACACTCACAATGTCAGAAGATAACAGTACCAACAACAATAGTAATAGTAATATAACTGATACGACACCATTGCTACCTAAGACACAACCAATACCCGAAAATCCAATAATAGTACCATTTTCCCCCAACAATGATACTAAAATGGTAGTACCGTCCTCAACGGGGAGAACAACAACAACTAATACTACATCCAAAATACCAACCTCAACCACTTCTCATCAACATCCATCATCATCAACATCAACATCATCTCCTCAATCTATTAAAACCACTAGTAAATTAACGAAATCGTCTAAAATTGGTTTACAAAGAACTTCAAGAACATCTCAAAAATTAAAACTTCTTCCAGAAGATCCACCTAATCTCAACAATCGTACATCATCTGATGGAATTAATATTCAAAGTTCTGCAGCTGATGATGATGATGAGGAAGATGACGAAGTAGCTACTGATCCACAACGTGCTAGAGTATATTCTCAAGTTAAAAAAATAACTGATACTTCTGCCAGAAAAGATGCTGAAATTTTGGGGAAACTGCATCGAGATTTATTACCTCGTGTAACTGCTTACTGTACTTGTGGTTCTTATAGAATGAAAGATTTATTACGATGGTTAAAAGAACGTAGACGTATTCATAATACTAGTCCTAAATTATTTGATGAATGCTTATATACTCCGTTTACTTATAAGGATTGGAGAGGGGCTGAAAATGAAACTGATGAAACTTCTGGTCATAAACTAATTAGACTTGCAGATGAAGGAGGTGAAATAGATATTGGAAAAAAGAATGATATTTTTATATTCGAGTATGGGGTGGTAATAATGTGGGGTTATACTCTTAAAGAAGAACTGGCATTTTTAGAAGATTTAGCAAAATTTGAATCAGAAAAACTTTCAGAAGAAGATATTCAAATTGAAGAATTTAATTATTATATTACAAAGTCATATCAACCTCGTATTTATAATGATTTCATTACTTTACGTGATGATGACAATTATATGCTAAAGCTTTCGATTTCGCATGCATTGGCCCAATCGGTTAAAATTTCATTATTTGAAGAATTAGTTGATAATACCATTGAAGACACTCAAGATATTCCTCAACAAATTGCTCATACCGGGAAAGTTGAAATGACGCGTGATGAAATTATGAAATCAATAGGAGAATTATTCATTCTACGTATAAATATTAATTTACATGGATCAGTACTAGATTCTCCTGAATTAATGTGGGCAGAGCCTCACTTAGAACCAATTTATCAAGCAACTAGAGGGTATTTGGAAATAAATCAACGTGTCGAATTATTGAATCAAAGATTAGAGGTTATTTCCGATTTGTTACAAATGTTAAAAGAACAATTGGGTCATTCACACGAAGAAAATTTGGAATTTATTGTTGTGGTATTAGTTGGTGTGGAAGTTTTGGTGAGTATAATTAATATTGTTATTGATATATTGACTTATTAGTTAAGTAAAACAAATAGTTAACGAAGATTCTAATTAAGAATAGATGTATATTCATTTGATGTAGATGATCTTTCATAATAAACCACAGGAATGAAACAAACTTGAGCACAAACAATGGTTTATTCATAACCCATCAAAATGTACACTTATCGTTCTGATATAAAATAAGCGGAGTACCCAAATCTCAATTTGAAATGGGCGTTTTCAAAGCAAAATAATTCCAAATTGATTAATTTTCAATAGAGACTGTTAGCGAATTCTAAATCTAAAATTTTTTTTTCACTCCCATGGATTTAGATCCCCGGATATAGACACACGGGATTGATAGGAAACAATTCATTTGCTAGAAATCATCACAAATTAAAACCAAAAAATGTGTAAAGGGAAAGGTCGAGCTAAGCTACGTCGATTCTATGTATTCTCTTCCCCAAAATTAAATTTACCTATCCATCCAAAATTCACTTACTCTAATTACTTTTGTTTCCCGTTTCATTTTTTTCTTGGTGGGGTAGGGAGGGGAGAGATTATTTTTTAGATCTGCAAATTTTGCAACCATCAGACTTAAATAGATTGGAACATCTGGTTGGGTCAACATAAGAGGTTTGCTACGTCTATGTAAATATCTTATTACAATTATGAAGCACAGTTGTAATCAGATACATAATTTTAGCTCGGATCTATATATGAAAACAGTTTAGGTTTAATTTTTCTATTTTAATTGCGCCCATTAACCCCTTAAGAGATTCTGTCAACTAGCAATTTTATTATAGAACAATATGCTCATTTCAACTCTATCTTAATCTTCTTTCCTACAAGTTTCTTTGGGAGTGGAAAACTCTCTTATTAGTTGATACATTTCTGTTGCAGGTAAAACCGGCCCAGATTTGGGTTGCACTGCTAGTATAAAAGGCCCTCAAGTGTTTGAATCGCCTTTATTAAGTAGTTGCTGGCACTTATAGGAACAAAACAATTTGGTTCACAAACAACCCCTGACCAAACCTGTTTTCCCTTTGGTCTTGGCCCTATTTACAACTTCCTTATTGGGAACTAAATGTTTGGGCCAGATGGTATCTATTAGATAGCCAAAAAACGACTTTGGATAGGTATCATGACGGTGGTGTATGAGAAAGAGATTTGTATTGGCTGAGCTTAATGCGGAATTTAATTTGTGAAGAACTGGGTGCTAATACAGAACATGAAACCTAAAGCATTTCAGAACTGTTATGATTTACAAATACAAGTCAGCACAGACCAGTAAGAGAGATGCGCCCAATCTACAGACAAGTTTATCTTATACAGACATCATATGATTGATAACTAATTAGTATTATGATACAGCAATAAATAAATGTAGCTTGGAAACCCGCCTAGCAAAAATTAGGAAAATCATGAACAGGACATCAATCCACCACCACCACATCACATCCACACAAATCGTGATGTGTTTTCCTTTTTTTTTTACCTTTTCATCTTTTTTTTTTATTTATTTTCTTTTTTTTTTTATTTTTTTTTTTTTGTAAATTTAATAAAATAATAAAGCGGGTGTTCTTCAGTGTACATTTATAACCCTAATATAAAATTCCACGAATAACAGATTTCAACCTTCAAAGTATCACCTCTAGTTAAACCACAAACAATTAATCTTATACAGTGTATATTTGTCGCAATTCTAATGGATCGATTTGTGGTATTTGGTTTGTTTGTTTCTGTTGATTTTCAAGCTCAGTTTCGTATGGCTTAAAGCTATGGAAATAAGTCCTTAACC
>NDXA01000094.1:0-50233 GCA_002105455.1 Hemisphaericaspora xylofermentans | reverse complement strand
TCCTATGACCACAATTCAATACCTGCCCACACAATCAACCAATCAAACCAACCCACTTCGCCTCTGACTCCCATACTGTTCCCTCCTATAGTGAGAGAGGAGCAGAAGACTCCAAAAACACAATTACCAACACTAAACCTCCCACCTATTGAAGTCCACCAATATTCCAAACCGTAATCAGTACCTCTGTCAACAATATTGAAACCACAAGGGAAATCAAATCATTGCCAACACCTCGCCATATAGGCACTGCCTGTATAATATAAGGATGTCATTTATGGAATTGTAGTAGTTTTGTAGTATTTTGATTAATGAAGGAGAAAAAGAAGTGGTAAGTTTTTGTCTCTGTGATTTAGCTGCTCTTTTGAAATCATGTTTGCGGTTGCAAATGAAAAGGAGTTTATAAAAGGTTGCAAAATAAAATTATCACGTGATGGAAAATTACCAGAAAGAATCACTTCCGAAGAACGAACAAAAAAAACCCATGCAGTTGTGTCAATTTGGATTCCCTTAATGTATGTATGTTTGGATGTTCTTTGGGAGATTTCATCCAAACATACATACAGACCGGATGAAGTAATCCCAATTAATCAAAATTATACATCATTCAGGTTTCCATAAGCCATTGAATACGCAAGAGGAAGATCAGATAAGGGTTTAGAAAAGACTACATATTGAATCCTTGGAAAATGAAAAAAAAGCATTAGTTTTGGTATAGGGAGATCAATTAATTAGCAAATCAAATTAAAATCGTTGTGCTGTTACCCTTTTCATCGGTTGTCTTTCTTGAGTTGAGATTTTATCTCTAGAGAAGCCTACGAAGTAACGTTCACGTGAACTCGCGTAAACGCGTATATTCAACTAAAAAAGTGTAAGTATCAAGTATTTGCGTTGTGTGCTTGACTTATTGATATAGATCAGCCTTAGTTTCTACATAACATTTTCTACTTAATTTAGTGGACGTTGCCACTCTTAAATGTCAAAATCTCAGCATTGCCAAAAAGTAGCATCAGAAATCTCGTTGGTTTCCCACACCTAGTTAACACAATTCCTCTGTTCGTGCACTTAATGGTCTTGGATTAGCCTTTTCCTCGTACAGTCCTTTTACAAAAAAGGCGGTGATACTGTCGCAACGTTCATTTCGTGTAAGCTATTTTTTTTTCTTGACACATATTTCTTTATTAAATTTCGCTATAAATGTATATAAAAGATAAAATTATAAATTAAACTTGCAGTTACAACTTGTTTAACAAACCATTGAGGGTAATTTTCGATGTTATTTTGTTAGCTGGGATTTCTATACTTAAGAAATTCCCTGTAATTGTATAGTATTTTGTTAGTTTCAGAATTATGTGTATGATCGGTGAATTTTGTATTTAAGAGTTATAAACCACTGACACATAGTTGGATGAAAAATTTTAATTACGATAAAATGTGGTAAGTCAAAAGTCTAGCCATTGAATTGGTTGGACTGACGTAATGGCATTCCTATGTCATTTACATTAAGATTACATTTACCCTATATCAGCACCATTTTACCATTGCCACTGAAAGCGTTGATTACGCCTTTTTCTTTCCTTTTGCGGCCTACTCGCGTTTATGAAAATATGTGACATACTTACTGTCAAAAGATAAATTCTATCTTCGCAATTCCCTCTTTCTCGATTATCGAAGTCCTTGCAAATACACCAATTCAGAGAAACCCATTAAAATTGTGACTACTTCTCAACTATGCTTTCCCTTCTCACATAATGATCGGCAGAACTGTATCATGTGTATGAAAAATAGTAGGCACAGGTATAGATAAATCAAACGCTCAAGTCATTTCAACATGCTTCTCGTACCAGACCTCGTCGTGGAAAAAGAGTGCAAGCATGCATCCCATGTTGAATGGGTTTAACAACACGTGCAAAGACGTCTTTTGCCGAGAAGTTAAAGATATTATGCCTACGCACATAGCTGAACGTTAACTGGGAATGGCTTGCTGTGATTTAATCACCGTTACTGACTACGCGTGTTGAAATACCGCGTTGTATTATAAGCAAAATTAAATCAGTAATGAGAAATTTCATTGCAGTCCATTGTTGCCTGAAACAATATGCGAAAATATCACAAAGCCTCGAAATAATGTACCATCACTTGCTAATTGTCCGAAAAAAAAAACATGTTGTAATAAAGCTGTCAAATACATAAAACCCCTCGTGTTTCTCTTCTCGAAATTTCTACCGAGTTCACTAATTTCTTTTTCTTGCAACAACCTTAACCTCAAGTATTATTAGCTATGTCTGAGAAGTTGTTTAGAATAAATTGTGGATACCAAAACTATGACTGGGGAAAGATTGGCTCTTCGTCAGCCGTGGCACAATTCGCGGCAAGCTCAGACCCTTCGGTGAAAATTGACGAATCTAAACCATATGCCGAGCTATGGATGGGAACTCATCCCTCTGTTCCTTCTGTAGCAGTTGGGTTGAGAGAGGCGAAGACTCTCCGTGAGTTGGTGGCTTCTAACCCCGAGTTTTTTTTGACCAAGTCAATTATTGACAAATTTGGGTCGTCCAAGGAGTTACCATTCCTTTTTAAAGTGTTATCTATCGAGAAGGTTTTATCCATTCAAGCTCATCCTGATAAACAATTAGGTGCTCAATTGCATGCTAGCGATCCCAAGAACTACCCAGATGACAACCATAAACCTGAAATGGCGATTGCCGTTACAGATTTCGAAGGTTTTTGTGGATTCAAACCTTTAGACCAATTATCAACCACATTGCAAACAATCCCGGAATTGAATGAAATAATTGGCCAAAAATTGGTTGTTGAATTCATTGAAGGTGTGAGCCTAAATGCTGAAACCGGTTCTCAGGAAGATGTTAAAAACAGGAAATTATTGCAAATGATTTTTGGCAAGCTAATGAATACCGAAGACGCTGTCATCAACTCCAAGGCAGAAGAACTAGTTATGAGAGCAGTTCTGGACCCAAAATTGTTTGAAAATATCGATTCTAGGTTGCCTAGTTTGATCCAAAGACTAAATAGGCAGTTTCCAAATGATATTGGTTTGTTTTGTGGATGCCTTTTGCTAAATCACGTTGCCTTAAACAAAGGCGAAGCCATGTTTTTACAAGCCAAGGATCCACACGCATATATCAGTGGTGATATTATTGAATGTATGGCTGCCTCGGACAATGTGGTTAGAGCTGGTTTCACCCCCAAATTCAAGGATGTGAAGAATTTGGTGGAAATGTTGACATATTCTTATGACTCCGTAGAGAAGCAAAAAATGCCTTTATTACCATTCCCCAGATCTATGGGTGATGCGAAGAAATCGGTCCTTTATGACCCACCAATTGCAGAATTCTCAGTATTGCAAACTATTTTTGATAGAAAGGCAGACCAGAAGCAAGAATTTGAAGCATTCCAAGGGCCCTCAATTGTTATCGCAACTAGTGGTAGTGGATCGATCCAGATTAAGGGTGACGAATCATCTATTCAAAAGGTTCAAACTGGCTTCGTGTATTTCGTTGCACCTGGCATAGAAATCGAATTAGTTTCTGAATCTCAAGATGAGGAATTCACTACTTATAGAGCTTTTGTGGAAGCGTAGGTTTCTTCTGTTGTTTGAATAATAAATTTATGTAACTTATCGAAATTGACACTTGATCTATTTTTCATATAGACGATTTTTTGAGTACAATGTGCGTGTTTCCCCATACTAAATGGGCCCAAAAAAGTGTCATTGACCAATGATTTTTCAATTGGAAAACGAGTTTTTCTTTAGACAGAAACTAAGACCAAGACTTTCAACCGAACTTGGCTGTTTTCTTTTGCTTTTGTTGGACAATTACCAACTCCCCCAATTAGGCGATTAACTATAAACAACTTTCCATTGCTTTTAATATAGTCTCTTCGAATTGAACACACCACGTAGTTTTCCGAACAACAGAAAATTTAGGCATGTCGGATACTGAAAGAGATCAAACTCCAGCAGAAGAAAAGCCAAAAAGGGTTCCAGAAACTGAAGAGGAACGAGCCGAACGTTTGGAAAAGCAAGAAGAAATTGATTCTCGTTCCGTGTATGTCGGTAATGTAGATTATCAATCTACACCAGAACAAATCGAAGAGTTCTTTCATGGAGTAGGAGTAATTGAACGTGTCACCATTTTATTTGATAGGTACAGCGGATTACCAAAGGGTTACGCGTACGTTGAATTTGAAAACGGTGAAAGCGTTAAACAAGCAATTGAGAAATTGAATGGTAAAGAGTTTAGAGGGAGAGAGTTGCGAGTTACTACAAAGAGAACAAATTTGCCAGGATTTAAGGTGAGAGGAAGAGGTGGCAGAGGTCTGAGATACAGAGGCAGAGGAAGAGGCAGAGGAAGAGGTACTAGAGCCAGAGACACAAGAAGAGGTAAAGATGAGAATGCAGAAGAAGCTGAAACCCCCGTCAACCAAGATTAGATTTAAACGCAAATTCTTCGCATTCCCTTTGATAATTCATATAGCATGTGTTTTTGTGTATTACTTGCAATATATTTTACATCTCATAGCACGGCGGTCAATGTAAGCGACATCAGTTCAATATTATTGAACGACTTCCAAGCATTTTACTAACGCCAATTGATACCCAATACTCGCAATGTCGAATACCAAACGCGATACGTTATTCACCTTCTTTTCAAATTTTTTTTTTAAAAAAAATATCTCGATGTATTTCTCGCTATTTGCATCTTATCTGCACTATATAAGAAAGTTTAAGTTATCATCTCATAACTAGAACCTGGTGGTCAATCGCCCATCTAATGTTGTAATTGTCTTGGTTTAGTTTGAAAACCGTTTTCGATCTTGAGAGCTTTAGCTTTGGCGAACCCTCTTCGTTCAGTGGCGGTCCCGATTTCTGGCTTAAAGCAGCTTTTAAGGTTCTAGCAGCTATGGATAAAGCTTTGTTGAAAGAAATACCAGCTTGTTTGAATGAAACAGACATAATGCGTTTATTAGTGTCAGAGTTAAATTGTTAATGGTATATCACGTGAGTAAAAAGAAATGTTTGGTAGCCCACAATCTTAAAATTTTGGCAAATTTGGCTCATCTCTAAAAAATTGAAATAATTATACAGTTCTACGTAAATTGATCGTAAGGGTGCAACAACTACTAAAAGCAGTAACAAGAAAGGATGACTTCAGTTAGAAAGAGGAAGATGGCTCGTTCATCGGTGAGAAAGAACACAAGAAGAGTAAAGGACAAACAGCGAAACGTTAATATCCATTCGAACCCGATTATTGCTGCGAATTGGGATAAGTCCTTAACATTACAACAAAATTATAAACGCTTAGGGTTAAGGGCAAAGTTGGGAACCTTAGCTGGTGGTATTGAAAAGAAGGTTGAGAGTTTATCTGAAATCAAGGAAAGACGTGAGACAGAAGCCCAGAAACCTACCGTATCTGATATTGAACAGACTGATGATCCTGCCAAAATTCCTGAAGGAGAGGCTAGGATAATCAGGGACCCAGAAACCAATGAGGTAGTAAAGGTTATTCATGGTACGATGAAACTTAGTAAGAAAGGAGATGATAGTGGTATTGAAAAGCCTCTCGTGATAAAGCAGTTAGAAGAATACGCACAAAAGAACAGCCAGATCAAGAAAGAAAGACATCTTTCTCAACGAGAAAGTGAATGGTTGAAGAGCTTATATGAAAAATATGGAGACAATTATGAAAAGATGAAATGGGACAAGAAATTAAATATTTATCAACAAACCGCTACGGATCTTAGAAGAAGAATTCAAAAGTGGAAGAAAGAAAATGATATTAATTAAGTGCAAGTTATAGAATTTCGATTAAGTATGTATACCGCTAAACTTTAAGAATATGTTAGATTCGTGAAGGTAGGTCTCTTTGTAGTATCTTGCCTATTATGTCATTCATGATGGGTTTTAATTCACAGTATTCGTACAACTCAACTAGTTTCTTTTTCCCTTCAATATCGTCGTTATCCTGCATTTCTATCAATTCTACAAAACGTGGATCGATCGGAATGTTCCCTAAGAAAGGCAACTCTAACATGTCACTTAGTTGCTTCCCTCCACCACTCAGGAATATGTTTGTACACTCTGAGCAATGAGGACAGATGAAACCTGACATATTCTCCACTATTCCTAGGATGTTAAAATTGACCTTCTTACAGAAATTAATCTCTTTACGAACATCAGCAGTTGCAACCTGTTGGGGAGTCGTGACAATAATTGCACCGTCCAATGGTTGTGACCAACGTAACTCTTCTGCAATGGCAATGTGCTCATCGGAAGTTCCCGGCGGTGTGTCAATTAGCAAATAGTCCAAGGGCTTTTGTTTATCACCCCATACCACATCTTTCAAGAACTGTCTTATCATGGCGGTCTTTTTAGGACCTCTCCAAACAACCGAGTTTCCTCTATTCCCAAGTAGGAAACCCAACGACATCAAAGCTAATGTACCTCGTTTGGCATCAGAAATATTGTTGTATACCGAAACAGGAACCCAGCCTTGGGTCGACTGGTGTACTTGCTTCTGCTCAACGCCAAACATACGTGGTAATGAAGGCCCTGTTAAGTCGATATCCAAAACACCAACGTTAAATCCTCGGTTTACCAATGTTATTGCAGTTTGAGTAGTTACCGACGATTTCCCGACACCTCCCTTACCTGAAAGAATAAGGATAACGTGCTTCACGTTATCAAGTGATTTTGGAACGTTTTGATTCAGTACATCTAGGTCGATTTGGTCCATGTTAGCTTACTGCCTTTTAGTAAGCACAACGAGTCTCAAACATCCCATACATTTTTTTTCTGAATGAAATAATTGCCAAAAAAAGAAATAGCTTGGGAAATCTAATACTACCTAGATATAGTTTATTCAACAACAACCTTCCAAATGAGTTCTAGATATTCCGTCTTAGATTCAGAACAGCGAGACTTAAGAACGCAGCTATTTACACCACCACTGGGAATTAGGCGAGTCCCACATAGAACCGCATCGCCGTATGATCCTGCCCCCACGGCCTCAGCAAAGCACCAACAATCAATGTTACTGACACTAGAATCTCAAAACGAAGAGGAAATGGATACAATAGGACAAAAGGTGGCGATGTTGAAGAATTTAGGAGTTAAAATGGGTGTTGAGATCAATAAATCAGTCAAGCTTAACGAAGATATAACCAATAATTTTGAAAGAGGAAAAGTTACATTGAAGAACACGTACAACCATATGGTTACAATGAGTAAAAAAGCTGGTATAACATGGCGCATGTGGTTTATGGTATTGTTAATTGTATTTCTATGGTTTCTCTGGGTATGGTTATTTTAGATTGAAAGTACTGCGTCAAATTGCAACCCTTCAATTTATGTCAATACATTCTATATGGCAGACCTTTTTGAAAAGGACAATGCCAAACTACTTTTAATTCTATTTAATATTATTTACAGAATATAAGCTTTTAATATCGACACGGATCTTCCGCTATGAACACTATGACGATCAGCTTGCTCTTCCATTGGCCCTTCACTCTCTGACAAATCTGCGTTATACTCCTCAACAAGTGGACCATCTATAGGTAAAATGGTTCCCAAAACAGTAAAGTCAGAAATCTCACTATTAACGTTTGTAGAGAATGCATTATTGACAGCTGAAAGGGCACATCTTTCATCACTGACTCTCTCGTCAAATTTATCAGTCACCATCCCTGCCTTTCTATAGGGAGAATTTTCTTTTGAAAATTGGAACGACCTCTGGCTTTTCAAAATCGATCGTTTAGGCTTTAGTATATGGTGTGAGGGTTTATGCTTAGGAGTAGGGGAGAATTCTTTAACATGAGCCCTAGGCTTTGATTTGGGAACCAGCTTCTTGTTATTCAAAAGGATTTTCTTTTTTTTTTGTTGCAAGTTGGATTTCAAGTTAGAATAGTAACGATTGGTATTTAGTATATTAGATCTGCCATTGATATGATCTTCGTTTTCGATCGACGAGTCCGACTCAGACGAACCAGAGCTCAACATTTGACCAAAGTCGCCAGAATTCTCTTCAATCCAATCATGCTCCTCATCCTCGGTATTCATGCCTGATGAATTCCAGACAGAATCGTCGTCACTGCTCAATCGCAAATTTTCCAATAACGACTCAGCAAGTTTCTTTGCAGCATCGTCTTCATATTTTTTATGTTCTTCATCATTCTTGCAGGAACACTCGATTTCAAGACCCTTTTTGAAACTTTCTGAAGTTATAGGAGCACCGTTAATTCTCAACTTTTTAAAATGGGACGTTTGTAGTGTCAGCTTTATAGTAGGATCGGACTTGATGGTCAACATACCTGAAAAGGGCCAATTTGTCTTCCTCAATGCAGTGGACTCGACATACTTCGGGTTGGAGAGCAATTGCGAGTAAAGCAAATTTAGAGGGTTGCCCCTTGAACTATTCAGGATATAGTTAACTTCTTGATTGAATTCGCAAGATTCTTGCAGTTGAAGCTTTTGCGACTGGAGTCTTCTATATTGCGATATACTATCCGACATAAATGCTTCGAATGCCTTAGGATCCATTTCTTCGTCATTTCCGCATTGTACTTCACTGGACGGTACTGTATCAGGAGTGTGTAACACGCATTCCGGACCCCCCAGCCTTTCATCGATTTGTATTGCAGTGGTTCTGTCGACTGTGTTCGCCTTAGGCGGTTGAGGAGTGTTAGGAATGGGATGGTCTGTTATTGTACCAGGAGCATTCGTAGTTAAAGCTTGCTGACGGTTTGAGTTAAGGAAAGGATCAGTAGTGGTATCTTTTAGAATTCGATCAGTCTCACAGTCTTTCATAGGTGAGTTTGAACCAAAGCCATTGAAGTAATCCTCGTCGATCCCTTCGATTTCTTCCTGTTGTGAATTATGGGGAGACATCAATGGTTGACTGGATAGAAGAAGGTTGTACACATTTGGGTAAATAGACATTTTGGTATTATTTCTGGTAGTTAAGCAATCCCCATCGGGATGAACCTTTCTGTCTATTCGCGATAGTCTATCTAATAAATTATTTATCTTACTTCCAGCAGTGATTGTGCATTTCAATAGTTTATTGACTTCTGAATCAATCATATTCGAATCAACATTTTCATTTTTTGAAACAGAGAGAGCCTTTTTCAATCTTTTTCGCCGATGTTTAATCGCCTTATTCAATGCGTTGGATAATTTGGCAATATCAATGTTCTTAAATTGGATCCTTTGTTCAATTGATAAATTATGCTTAATACTTAATCGTAAATCATTCTGGTAGTTGGTCGTTACATTCAACAAATCATCAGCTACTTGTTTGGACTCTGTTCCCAAAGCATTCTTTAGTACATTATCTAGTTGGAATAATTCGATGGGTAGTAATGACAGGTTTGAATCAGTAAAGGTTGGTTGGTATTTCCTGAACTTAGGCGAGGTAGGGGAAGGGGATTTTCTCGAATTACTTCTGGAGTCATTCAAAGGTCTTGGGCACATGACAAAACGTTAGATCAGTTCGATACTCTCCAAATGCTTATTTATCTGTTCTATCTATAAATTCAGAAATCAAGTGGAGACAGTCCAAAAGTTGAAATTCAATGGAGATGATGGGATTATAATTATCACAGCATTTATTAGATTTTATTTTTCGTTAACTATAATAAATCCAAAGGGATAAACTTTTTCACAAGTTAATTAAGCTCAAAGATCAATTGATTTGAGTCTCTACCCAAGAAAAGTACACTATTCATGAGAGTTATTAGAGCTAAAAATTAGAATGGATGGGTTTGCATATATATCGATATCAGATTGGATTATAATAAGCTATCAAGTATTTGGTGGTTGTTGTTCCAACGTGTTCGTTTTAGAAAATTTAATAACTAACAACCTACTGTCCTATTCGCTAGGATCAACCATAACTTTTGGTCAATTCTTAATAGTTGCAATTTTATCATATTATCCAAATGCAGATTTTAACAATTCTAATTGGAAGAGATTATATTTACGACAAGCAACGATTCCTATTTGGAAATGGATAGTACCAGTATTTTTATATTTCATTAACTCGTTGTTGAATAATTTGGTTTGGAAATATAATATAAGCATTCCATTTCATATTATATTCAGATCAAGTGGTACAGTGGTTACAATGGTTGTAGGCTATCTTTTTGGACGCAAAACATATAATTACCACCAAGTATTTTCATCAGTTATTATTAGTTTAGGAACAATATTGGCAACTATACCTCTGAGAAGCAATAAATCGGATCTTTCATTAGAGGTCGATATGAATTTTATTTTGGGAGTATCGATGCTATTTATTGCCAGTATTATTGCTTCATTTATGGGACTTTACAATGAAAACTTGTATCAAACTTATGGAAATCAATGGCAGGAAGGATTATTTTATTCCCATTTTTTATCGTTGCCATTATTTGCTTTGGTCTCAAAGACCATTTATCATGAGTTTTTGATAATAGTTTATGATTCTGCCAGATCAATTCAAATAATGCGAGGTGTGCTCGTTTCAAGACAACTAATAAACTTAACTATCAATGTGCTTACCCAGTTTATGTGCATCAAGGGTGTAAACATGTTGGCAGGAAGAACTAGTGCACTAACAGTAAGCATTGTTTTGTTGGTTAGAAAATTTATTAGCTTATTTATCAGCATTCTATGGTATGGCAATTGCTTTTCGAAAGAAACCCTAGTCGGGGCAATTGCGGTCTTTGGTGGAGTAGCCTACTATAGCATAAGTAGCATTAAGAAAAAGACGAAGGACGAATGAGTTTGAGAAAAACGACACTAACACTAACTTAAAACAGGAGTCTAATAAACATACAGGTATACAATTTTGGTTCTCTTGGAGCCAGAATTACCAAAGAAACACGGAACAACACCGGTTTAATCATACACAGAACGGTTATTTACAAGTGCATTTGTATCTCCGAACGGGTCTGTTTCCCTAGATTGATTCTCAGATTTCTCTGCAAACACTTGATCAAAAGTAGCCGGTTTCCGAGGACGTGGCGGTGGTGGTGATTTCTTACCTATACTGACATTTTTGAAACTATCGATTGGCGGTTCATCATCTTCATCCTCTTCATCCGAATCAGTATAATAACTCTCACCGCTACTAGATTCTTCCTCATCGTAGTTGGGTGCTGGATTGGATTGGGAATATCCTGCTTTGTAATTAAACTTCTGGAAGACATCAACCAACTGTTCGTTGGCATTAATTAAACTCCCCAAAAATTCCTCATCTAATGCAGCCACTTCTGATGATTTGGCACTTGCTTGCCCAGCTCCTACAAATTGCAAATAACTCAAGACTTTACGCCTGATCTTCTTACATTGTTGAAATTCACTAAGAACTTTATCATCATCCAAGGGTGATTCCCCTGCTGGGAGTTGCAATAATTGATTAGACAAGGCTGTCGAATGTGTGTAACAGTTGGCAATAAGGTCTCTGATTTTGGGAGCTTCCACTTTATAGTTTATCTGAGGTATCTGGAAATCTTCGTCTGCATATATAGTACTCTTTTTCTTTTTCTTTTTCTTCTTGGACTTACTATCAGGAGTTGACTTTACATTTTCTGACCCAGAACGAGGAAGGGGAACTGGTGAAGACCTAGCCTTTCTTCTCTCTGGCGTTCTTATGTTATTAGAATCGTCAAAGGTTTGGGAGCTTGATTCTTGATATTGCGAACTGTCATCCGCATCGCTAATATCCGTGTGCGATTGATCTCTTCTGTGAGGTTTGCGAGGAACCCACTTGTACAACGATTGCATATATTTGTAACCATCCAAGTCCGCCAATTCGTCCTTCCAACCAATAGCCATGCGTCTGACTGTCTTCTGAACAACCGGATCGTACGTTGTTCCCGAACTAGTTTTACCATTCCCCGTGATCACTCCCTTCAATACATCAAGCAATTTATCATCTCTAGCAATAACTGGACCAATTTGATTTCCCGAATTCAATATCAACAATTCCAATATTTTTAATGATCTAAGCTGTTCCTTAATTGATGACCCATATTTAATTTTCTTTCGGATTGCTCTGGCGGCTTCTGATGCACCTCCTACAGGTTGGATTTTAATTAGCTCAAGTAGATCTGATAAGTAAAGTTCAATTGAATCATCAACCTCATCATTTCTATTGGGTTCAGCCAATTGATTAATCTTGATGGTAATGGAAGTTTGTCGATGTTCACTAAAGATAGGCATTAGTCAAAATTACAGTATATACGGAGTGATGATGAACGTATCCTCTAATACGTCAATACTTTTGAAAATAAAGGCTCAAACTTGCCCTTGGAAATTTCACCTCGCATTAATTATCCTCTCGCCACCCCCAAAAAAATGGCAATCATGCCAGGAGTGAAAAATAGCGGAGGAGAATGAATCGCTCGGATAAACTAATTACACCGTAAGTAACAGAACACGTGATATATACCGGAATTAATTGTTCAATTTTAGAATTTTTTTTTACCGTCAACAAAATAGTTGAAGTCAAGCCAATAAAAAAAAATTTTCCAATGAGGTATCTTTTACAATCAGCATCATATACCAACACTCTAAAAACATCAATGTCTGACCAACCATATAATCAAGACAAATTAGCCGAGGACTTGCAAGGAGCTTCAATTGGAGGTGGACAACCAGACCAATCCCAACAACAGCAACAAAACTATTTCAACCCAAATAGCGCTCAATCATTCATTCCTCAAGGTGGTTACCAAGCTTATAACCAATACCAACAAGGTGGGTACCAACAAAACTATACTCCACAAGGGTACAACCAATACCAACAGGGAGGATACCAGCAAAATTACAACAGGGGAGGTTATCAACAGTACAGCAACAGAGGCGGATACCAACAGCAATACAACAGCAGAGGTGGGTATCAACAACAGTACAACAGCAGAGGTGGGTATCAACAACAATACAACAACAGAGGTGGGTATCAGCAATACAACCAACAACAGCAACAACAACCCTCTCAACAGCAACAAGGAATGTCGTTAGCTGACTTTGAAAAGCAAAAGGCTTCTCAACAATCTGCCTTAAACAAACCTAAAAAGACACTCAAATTGGCCTCATCGTCAGGAATCAAGTTAGCCAACGCAACTAAGAAAGAAGCTCCAAAGGAAAAAGAAACAGAAGTCCCTGCAGTAGCAACTCCTCAACCAGCCACACAAGAAGAAAAGAAAGAAGACGCGGCCGTGCAAATCCCTGAAGAAAACACCGAAGAAATTACCCCTGCTGCTACTCCAGCTCCAGTTAAAGCTTCTACTCCATCATCAGTACGGGTGTCAGCAACTCCATCTGTCAGAGAAAATACGCCTTCCGTGATCCAATCCTCCGATTCTCTTGCCCGTGAGCAAGAGGATGAAGTCGATGAAGAAGTCGTCAAGGATATGTTTGGTGGTAAAGATCACGTTTCAATTATTTTTATGGGTCACGTTGATGCTGGTAAATCTACCATGGGCGGTAATATCCTTTACTTAACTGGTTCTGTCGACAAGCGTACCGTTGAAAAGTACGAACGTGAGGCAAAAGATGCCGGTAGACAAGGTTGGTATTTATCATGGGTTATGGATACAAACAAGGAGGAAAGAAACGATGGTAAGACTATCGAGGTTGGTAAAGCATATTTTGAGACTGAAAAGAGAAGATATACCATCTTAGATGCTCCAGGACACAAGATGTACGTTTCAGAAATGATTGGTGGTGCTTCCCAAGCCGATGTTGGTATCTTAGTCATTTCGGCGAGAAAGGGTGAATATGAAACTGGGTTTGAAAAAGGTGGCCAAACTAGGGAACACGCATTGTTGGCAAAGACTCAAGGTGTTAACAAGATTGTCATCGTTGTTAACAAGATGGATGATCCTACTGTCAACTGGTCCCAAGAACGTTATAACGAATGTACTACTAAATTAGCTGCATACTTAAAGGGAATTGGATATAACAAGGATGATATTATTTGTATGCCTGTTTCCGGTTATACTGGTTCTGGTTTAAAGGATAGAGTTGGTAAGGATTGTCCTTGGTACACCGGTCCTTCTTTATTGGAGTTCTTGGACAACATGGAAACAGTCAACCGTAAAATCAATGGTCCATTCATGATGCCAGTTTCTGGTAAGATGAAAGATTTGGGTACCGTTGTAGAAGGTAAGATCGAATCTGGGCATATTAAAAAAGGTGGTCATTTATTATTGATGCCTAATAAGACTAATGTTGAAGTTTTGACTGTTTACAATGAAACTGAACAAGAATGTGAAAGCGCATTCTGTGGTGAGCAAGTCAGATTGAGATTAAAGGGTGTCGAAGAAGAAGATTTACAACCAGGTTATGTCTTAACTTCTCCAAGATTTCCAGTTAAGACTGTTACTAAATTTGAAGCTCAAATTGCGATTGTGGAATTGAAGTCCATTTTATCTAATGGTTTCTCTTGTGTCATGCATTTACATACTGCCATTGAAGAAGTCAAGTTTGTTGAATTGAAACATAAATTAGAGAAGGGCACCAATAGAAAATCAAAGAAACCACCTGCATTTGCCAAGAAGGGTATGAAGATCATAGCTGTTTTGGAAGTCAATGAGCCAGTTTGTGCTGAGACTTATCATGACTATCAACAATTGGGTAGATTCACCTTAAGAGATCAAGGTACCACTATCGCAATTGGTAAAATTACCAAATTGTTGTAAGCAATAAGTGCAAATCATTAGTTTGTCTTTTATCTCTTTTTTATAGTTGAATGTTTTGTATTTAGATCATAAATCGAACGAGCTTTTGTAACATGGTTCATATTAAATAACTCGAGGGGCAGTGTGATATTATCCGTTTTTGAAAAAAGATTCTACAGGCATGTCTATCTTGTATTGAAATTTCTATGTACTGGGTTTACTTACAAGCTACGTCATGACAAGTTTCGAATATTGCATAATATCTACTCAACTTTCCTTCTAGTTCAAACTCTTTCAAAAATACCGTAATCGCGGTCTTGAATTCTTCTGATAGAGACTTCTTTGCAACGTATTCATCTAAGAACTGCAACAACCACATAACCCTTCCTAAATCTCGTGTCTGAATGCTAACATCAAACAATATCATAAACAAATCCTCATCAATAAACAAGTCTTCAACATCTTCTGACTCATCAGGGTTTAACTGGATTGAGCTTTGATCAATGGAGTGCATTACTATTTTATTAAATAACACATCGACATAATCAAACATTTGTAGCGAAAGACATGCTCTCATAATCGCGTACATACATTCTCTAGAAATACTTAATTTCCTATCAAGTTTTATGCTTGGGGGAAGTTGCCCAACCAGAACTTTAGATTTGGATTTCATTAAAAATGGGAATCGAATATGTTGGATTTGTTCAACCAATTTATCTAGTTGAAGAAACATTAGTAGTTCAAGCACCATTCGTCGATCTTGTTTAGGGATCTGATATGTACACAAATCTGCTAAAATATTCGGATATGAATGAACGAGATGAATAAAATGGTCCGCCATTAATGGAGGTGTTATTGTATCGGATGATGCTAAAACTGTCGCTTGATGTTTATACTGAGGTAAAGAAAGATATAGTAATGTTTCATAGTTAAATAATTCAAATTTGTGAAACTGAGCAAGCAAATAACTCCAAAGTCTTGCATTTGGAGTATATTTGTTACAGCTAAGTAATATCCCCACTATTTCTAAAGCGAGCCTTTTATGATCACGCTCCTCTGTATAAGTTTCAAATGCCACCTCCAATTTCTGAATATACTCCGAAGAATCTTTTCGAATCAGATTAAAACGAACATAATCGCACCCGTCAACTGTTCTAGTGGCGTCACAATTCCAGTGGTTCAAATACTGGCTCGATTTATAATAATTGAAGTTGAACCTATATTCGGGCAACGCATTGAACCAATCAGAGCTGTATAGCTTATCGAGTAATGGTGTAATTGACCCGAAATCCTCCGACTGTAATCGTTCTTCTGTCAAAATCGATTGAAGCAAGTAATGGCACACTAACCTAATAGTGCTCTTCATTTCGGGTTCAGGATAGGACACGCTGCCACCATACGAATTCACCAATTCTTCATACGAGGAGATTAATTTTGGTTGTTTGTCAAATGAAAGATGATGCGATTGTTTAAGCAATGAAGCTAAATTATCTCGACTATTTGCTATCTTCAATACTTTTTTATGATGCTTTATGTAATTTTCGGCCGTTACTCTATTCGTTTCAAATTCATTTAGTCGGCGTTGATAGCGTTTAATTTCGACTTTAGGCATTAGTTTATCTTTGAAGCTCATTGAATCACCCTTATTTCGTGATGCGCTTAATTCAGTAAATACGCCCAGATAACATCGTATCGTGGTCTTGTTAGAAGAACCAGCAAAATTCCTCGATAGCATTAGGAATACCTTATTTACTCTTGCTCTTTTCCTTTCTCTTGAATGAAAAGCATCACATTCTTACTTGAATAATTGGAGCATCGGTTTGGCTAAAGGATGTAGAAAAAAACAATTTATCACGTGATGTGAAATTTGTGGAAAAAAGGAATTTGAAATTTTGTTGGTGGAGAAAGAAAAGCAAATGAGTTGTTCACTTTAATTTATCTTTTAAATATCATTTTGATTGATTGATTTGTATCGAAACCAAGTGACCGAGGCGATAAAATTAAACAATGAAGTTTTCCACCATATTTTCTACGTTAGCTGTGATTGCATCTGCGGCAATTTGCCCGGTAGTTGGTTATGAAACTTCCGATCAACACACTGTTGATGTTCTTGTTGATTTCAAGATTATGGAAACCCCTGAGATCAGTAGCTCGGATGTTGCCAATTGGCTCAACGGTGAAACTGTTACTCTTGCGTATGACATTCAGAATAACGAACAATCTGTCATTACTGTAATCGGGGTCACCGGTCAATTCAAAAATCCAATTACGGGTGAAGTCATCACAAATTTGACTACTGGTAGAATTGAGCCCCTCGCAATTGAAGTTGGCGAAAAGGGAGGATTTGAACAATCCATTGGTATCAACTTAATTCCCGGAAATTATGAATTGGTTCCATATCTTTTCTTTGCTGAAGGTGAGGTCATCAAGGTACTTCCTGTGCGTGGACAATTGGTTACAATTGCCGATTCCCCTGTCTCCCTTTTCGATCCCAGATTGATCTTTGTTGAATTGATTTTACTTGCTTCAGCGGCCGGTGCGTTATATCTTGGTTATGAAATCTGGGGAAAGAATTATCTTCGTGGTACTGCCCCTGTTGTTGCTGCAAAGAAAGCTTCTTCTCCATCTAGTGGTGTCTCTTCTGGTCGTGCTACTCCAAGTGGATCCAGTTACGATGTTAACTGGATTCCTGAAGGACATTTAAAGCAAACAAAGACAAAGAAGGTAAATTAGCCATAGAAAATATTCACCCCATGTGTCAATATCTTGTAAAACATTTATACGTATGTATATATAGGTTATCAGCTTTGTATTAATATATGAATAAATCGTATTAATGAGAGAGAATCAAATCTGAATATTGTTAGAAATCTCTCTCTTACATTTTTAAAATCAAATCAAAAAAAAAAATAATAATTAATTATTCAATTTATATAGAAACACCATTTATTAGTGTTTTCTTAATTATTCACTTTCTGTGCGTAATTTATTTTAACGAGTACCTTTGATACGGACACATAGCCCATCCATTGCTTGACCAAAGTTACTATGAGATTATATCTCAATGAAAGACCAAGAACGTTCATAATAACATCAAATTCATATGCTTTGATTATCAGGCATCCTTTTCCTAAATATAAGGATAAAGGCTTTAAGAAAAGAATATCCTCTCATAAGAACAAAGATGATAGTACTAGCAATAAGGTAGTGGTGGAGTGTATTGAAAAGGAATACCTTGATCTTACATCCTGCCGAGACATCACACCTCGAAGATCTAAGCTACTGGGCTTTTTGGGTTTGTTGAATGTTAAGGGAGGAATATATCTTGGATTCATAACTAATGAAGAACTAGTGGCCTCTCCAACGGTGCATGAAAAAATTTATAGAATAACGGGAGCTGAATTCTACTGTCTAAATAATGATGAATTTGATTATTTAATTGGTGACAATGAAGACATGGGTCAAGAGCGTGAACGTGCTGGATCAGAATATCCTGCAGGATCAGTTCGGAAATTGTTATCCAGTGGAGCATTCTTTTACTCTCGAGAATTTGATGTTACTTCTAATATCCAGGAAAGAGGAGTATCATCAGATAAGTATAAGTCTGAATTCAAAGTAATCGCCGATTCAAGCTACTTCAAAAGATTCCAATGGAATGGATTCATGATGTCAGAGTTAATGGAATTTCGAAATAGACTTTCAGTTTTCGAGCAACGTCAGATTGATTCTAATGGATTTTTTATTATTATCGCCCGTGGGTACGCAAAGACAGTTAACACTAGTATTAGTGGTGGAGAAGCATTATTGACACTTATTTCGAAGCAGGCTTGTATTAAGGAAGGGCCGCTATTTGGAGATTGGGGCTGTGATGGTAACGGTTCAGTTTCGAATTTCGTTGAATCGGAAATTATCATTTATACCAAAAGGTTTTGTTTATCATACACCATCATAAGAGGGAACGTACCTTTGTACTGGGAGACAGAAAGCACATTTACCAAGAAAAGTATTATCACCGCTAAGAATGGGAAACGAATCATATTTCCCAGGTCATTTGAGGCTTCACAGCATGCGTTTGCTAGACATTTTGATGAATTGGCATCGCAGTTTGGTGATGTTCACATCTTGAATTCTCTTTCCGATGATCCAAAATCTCATAAAGGAGTGTTGAATTCAGCTTATGTTGAACAAATAGAATATTTTACTCGAAGTAGAAATGAAGACATGGATGAATCTAATTATAAATTGTTATATACCCATGTTCCAATAACCACTTCGCGCATGAAGAAAATAGGTTATTCAAGCCAGAACCCTTATGACATAATTTCCTTGCTATCAAATTCAATTATTAATTTTGGGGCATTGTTCTATGATCAAAGCGAAGAAACCTTTATTGGTAAACAATTGGGTGTTTTCCGCATAAACTCATTTGATAGTTTAAACAAAGCAAATTTTGTCTCGAAAATTATTAGCCAGGAAGTCATTGAATTGGCATTTCGTGATATGGGCATAGAACTTGATATTGACGTGTACAAAAAACATGCACAATTGTGGAGTGAGAATGAAGAATGTATGTCCAAGTTAACCAATGATTTTATATCCAATAGTGATAAGCTTCAAGCTTCTAGTGCAAGATCGACCACGTCCTCAGTAAAATCGCATATAAGCAAGAAATACTTCAGTAGTGTTGTTGATACTAAGCCTAAAGAAACCGCTATTTTAAAATTATTGGGGAGATTGCAGGATCAAATCAATCTAAGTTTACATAATCCAATTCACGACTATGTTTCCCGCGAGTTAACTAAATACAGTCTTAAATACACATCGTACTTAGATATATCGGTGTTTGCATCGACATTTAATGTAAATGGGTCCATTTACGATGGTGACATTGAAGGATGGTTATTTCCCAAGAAGTATGAAGCAGTTCGAAGTTATGACTTAGTATTTATTGGATTGCAAGAAATTGTAGAATTGAATCCGGGACAAATGATGAATGTGGATTTCCAAAACAAAATATTATGGGAAAGAAAAATATTGAAATGCTTATCGGAACGGAATCCTGAGAATTGTCGATATATTGTAATGTGGAGTGGACAATTGGGTGGGTTGGCCTTGATGTTGTATGTGAAAGAGGATAAATTAAAGCATATTTCAAGTGTAGAGTGTTCGTTCAAAAAGACTGGCCTTGGAGGTGTCGCTGCCAATAAGGGAGGTGTGTCCGTTAGCTTCAAGTTCGCTGATAATACAATTTGCTTTGTTTCATCTCATTTGGCAGCTGGGTTAAGTAATCTTGAAGAAAGACATCAGAACTACAAAACATTAGCTAAAGGGATTCAATTTTCAAAGAATAGAAGAATCAAAGATCACGATGCCGTGATTTGGTTAGGAGATTTCAATTATAGGATCGGTTTACCTAATGAGCAAGTTAGACCACTAATTTCACAAATGCAGTTCTCGAAGCTATTTGAATTTGATCAATTGAACAAACAAATGGCAAATGGTGAAACTTTTCCGTTCTTTGATGAGATGGAAATACAATTTCCTCCCACTTACAAATTTGATAATGGGACCAAGAACTATGATACGGGTGAAAAGCATCGTATTCCTGCTTGGACAGATAGAATTCTCTATCAGTCAAGGAAAAATATTATTAAGCCATTTGTGTATGGTTGCGATGAAGAGTTGATATTTTCTGATCATCGCCCTGTATTTGGTATGTTTTTGATTACGGTTAAGTTAATTAATCAGACCGTGAAGGAAAGTCTATCAAATGAATTATACGACAACTATAAAAAGAAGTATGGGGCTATAAACAATATTCTTACTTCCAATATTGCATATCTTTTGGAAGTAGACGAAGAAAGTGGGATCTTACCTGCACCCAGTTCAGAAAAGCTGAAATGGTGGTTAGAAGGCGGTAAGCCCGCTAAGGTGACAATTCATGAACTCCAGATAGAACCAATTGATGGGGATTATATGGTGTTTAATCCTAGAAGACCACTGAATCCATTTGAAGAAACCAACGAGCCAGAATTCATAACTAAAAGCGAACTACTAAAATTATTAAGTGAAAGATAATTTCTTTATATAATCTTCCCCTTTTCTCTTCAGAATAACTAAGTATATGGGTCTCAATTCGATGTGTCATTGGCTTTGTCTCCGTGCTCCTCTTGTTGTGGTGGGTCGTTAATCTGCTCTGCTTCTTGAAGAATTGAGTCAAGTTTAGCTTCAAATGCATCTAACATTCTCTCTAAATTGGTTGCTTGACTTTCTGCTTCAGTTAACTGTTTATAGGTGTCAGCAATGTTTGGTTGACTCTCCTGCACCATCTTAGTTTGGCATTCGTAGCTTTTCGTTGGATGAGTTGTTCAGTTAGTAAAATCCTGGTTTGGTAAATTTTTTCAAAGCCAGATTAAGTTTCACTACATATAACCTGTAATGCTAATGTATGTGAATATTTGCGACACGCGACATTTATATCGCTAACTCGGCTTAATGTTTCGTTTCCCCTAAGTTATTAATAGGTGAATTTGTTATTACAATCTGAGTTGTAAACAAGGATTTCATTGTTGTTTGTTGGCCGGGATTTCTATATATAAGAGATGGATTCCCCGTAAGTTTCTAGTATGGTTAGTTTTAAAATTATGAATAACTTGAGTAAGTTTTGTATTTAATAGTTATAAATCACACTTTAACTACGAGCAAATGTGGCGTAAGTTTAGCCATTGAATTGGTTGGACTAATCATTCGTGGTGGATCAGCCGTTTCTATATCATTTACAGTAAGATTACATTACCCTATATCAGCACCATTGCCGTTATACCACTGAAAGCGTTGATTAACTATTTTGCTTTCCCGCGGCCTACTCGCGCTAAATATGAAAATGTCTGCTACATATTAAGAATATAAAGGAAAAGTTTAAGAGGAGTCCAAACTGACCATACCATACTATTAAGTCTTTTTCACTTATGGAGGATACAGAAGATAGTAATAGGCTTATGGAAAGATTTTTGGATTCTAGAATTATCTTAAATGAAATTCTTAAACTCGATATGATTTTAATGTAGAATTTCAACAAAATTTCGAACTTGTGAATCAGTTTCGCAGCCTACTCACATAATTAGATGGATCTTTTGAATAGATTTTACTTATTAAAGCAAACCTTTTGAAATTATGAAACAACTATTTAGGGCTTTAAGTCCAAATTTGGTAGGTTATACGACGGAATCAGCATTAATTAAAACTACGAAAGTTCACGAAACATGCAGACTCCAGATCAAAAGGAAACTACTGTTGTATAACTTCAGTTGCAAGACTATGATGAGAGAATCAAGCAGTTGCGTCTATTACGAAAGCATGGCAAGGAATAACTAACATGTATAAATAGTATCAACGAGTACGAAGGGAGAGCTCCCAATTCTTGACTAAGTTAGCCAATTCATAGATTTTTTGCAGCTCTGAAAAATTCAAGGCAAATGGAGAGAGAGGCTAAAACAGGGCGTTTTCACCGCATTAGCGTTCTTGAAACCGGCCCGTAGATCAGTAATGAAATTCTGGAATTGACTATCTACAATTCCAATATCAGTCCACGTTCGTTGAATATCAAGCTAGACATTTGATTTCACAACCCGAGATTTCCACCACCGCCAGTAGCCGAACATATTCTTCGATGTTTTTCAACTCTGTGTAATATGTGAAAACCATACTTATTTCATTACTTTAGTAATTAAACTCTATGACGATTAGAAAATTCAATTTTTCATTGTCGTGAATTAAGTTTGCGTTTCCGGGCTCCTAAAGCGGGATAAAATTGAAAAAATATTTTTTTTGTTTAAATTGTCAATGTGATTTTTTTCTTCCCAAATTAAATAATATGGAGAGAGGAATGGAAATTTTTCAGGACTTACGGAGTTTTAACCATTTTTTTTTAGTGTTATTATTATTACTCATTCATTCACAACTCTCACCATTTTTATCTAATAGGGGATTAATTAGTCATTTCAATTAAACCATATTCATTTCAATAAATTTTATTTTTCATTTTTCATATATAAATAGCGACAATCCTGGCTTCAAGTTTTTTCTTCTAATTCTTTTAATTCTCTCTGAAACATTTAACAATCGCTAAATACTCCACGACCATCATGCCTATGTTACCAGACCCATCTGTTAAATACAGAAAATTTCCCGATATCAACTTGCCCAATCGTCAATGGCCTTCACGTTCCTTGAATAAAACTCCAAGGTGGTTATCTACAGATTTAAGAGATGGTAATCAATCTTTACCTGATCCGATGTCAGTTGCTGAAAAGAAGGAATATTTCAAAAAATTAGTAGATATTGGTTTTAAAGAAATTGAAGTTTCATTCCCACTGGCTTCTCAAACCGATTTTGATTTCACTAGATTTGCAGTAGAAACTGCCCCAGAAGATGTTTCTATCCAGGTTCTTTCTCCTTGTCGTGAAGAATTGATTACAAGAACCGTTGAATCCTTAAAAGGTGCCAAAAAGGCAACGGTACATATTTATCTTGCCACATCCGATTGTTTCCGTAACGTTGTTTTTGGACTTTCTAAGCAACAATCAAAGGAATTAGCTGTGAAATGTACCAAATTGGTTAGAAACTTAACAAAAGATGATCCTTCTCAAGCTGGTACTGACTGGGATTTTGAATTCTCACCTGAAACTTTCTCTGATACCGATTTAGATTATGCTGTGGAAGTTTGCGAAGCGGTTAAGGAAGCCTGGGGTCCAACCCAAGCTAAACCAATCATCTTCAATTTACCCGCTACTGTGGAAATGGCAACTCCAAATGTCTACGCTGATCAAATTGAATATTTTGCTACTCACATCAGTAACCGCGAAACTGTCTGCATTTCCTTACATCCACACAATGACCGCGGTTGTAGTGTAGCTGCCGCAGAATTAGGGCAATTGGCAGGTGCAGACAGAGTTGAGGGATGTTTGTTTGGAAATGGTGAACGTACAGGTAACGTTGATTTGGTCACATTAGCTCTTAATTTATATACCCAAGGTATTTCTCCAAAACTTGATTTCTCAGATATAAATTCCGTCATTGATGTTGTGGAAAGATGTAATAAGATTCCTGTTCATGCTAGAGCTCCCTATGGTGGTTCCCTTGTTGTTTGTGCCTTCAGTGGATCACATCAAGATGCAATCAAAAAAGGATTTGCTTCTCATCAACAAAAGAAAGAAAAGGCAGGCGGGAAAGAAGTTCATTGGCAGTTACCTTACTTACCTTTGGACCCAGAAGATATTGGAAGAACATACGAAGCCATCATTAGAGTCAATTCTCAATCTGGTAAAGGTGGTTCCGCTTGGGTGATTTTACGTAATTTGGAATTAGATTTACCTAGAGGATTGCAGATTGCCTTTTCCAAAGTTGTTCAAGATCGTGCTGAAATTAAAGGTCAAGAATTAACCAACGAAGAATTATGTGAATTATTCCAACAAGAATATTTCATTGATTATGATGAAACCTCACCGCAAAGTCAATACTTCAAATTAGTTGATTATTCTATCTCAACTCCAAGTAAAGGACAAAAAGAAATCCAAGCAGAATTAGAAGTGAATGGTCAAATAATTAAGGTCAATGGACAAGGTAATGGTCAACTTTCTGCTTTTAACAACGCCATTGCTAAGTATTTGAACATCGACATTGAAATCAAACATTATCATGAACATTCTCTTGGTGATGACTCCAATTCTCGTGCCGCAACATACATCGAAGTCTTTGTAAAAGACAAAAGTATTGCAAGATGGGGTGTGGGTATTCATGAAGATGTTTCTCAGGCTTCTTTCTTATCTTTAATTTCTGTCTTAAATGGTTTACAACGAAACAAAAACATTTAAAGACTCTTATTTATTAGTTTCGGCACCTTATAGGATATAGTACAGTTTGCTTTGTAGATAATTTAAAACGGGTTATTCAATATGTATGTTGATGGATGTGGTCAGTCGAACAGTCTCTTGTACGTTGTCTGTTCGGAATTAAGGCAGGCTACACTACGTTAAATGACAATAAATGCTTTCATTTTTGATTTGAACGAAGACTAGAGTGTTCCAGACAGTGTAGTTGGTATCTTTAGTGTATTGTGCAATACTTATACTCCCTACCTATATATGCTTAATTGCTATTTAGTTCAACTTTACTTTATACTTGGATCTGCCAAAATCTCAACACTGTAGTTAGTGTTGGTTAGCTGCAACCCTTGTCTCAAAATCCGCGACATACCTTGCGACGGATCACGTACTTCGCATATCTTTTCAAATCACATCAATTTTAATATATTCGCATCAACCATCAACAAATGGACAATTTTTTCTCGTACTGTTCAATTTTTCTACTTGTGGATTATTAAACGCTCCCTAATTAGACATGGAATTTAGATATATAACCTACAGAGGTAGGCGGTTTTCTCAGATCAACAAATAAAGAGAAGTTGTCAGTTAGACAAAGACCATGAGAGTCAGCTAGCAATTGATGTCCGAACGATGACACGGACAAATTTTTTGTTTGTGACAACTGTTCAAACCATTTGAAGGTATCTTTCGAAAGTATTCAATGGCTAACAACTAGTCGAGGAAAGCATTATTTTACTGGTTCAAGGCCCCTCTTCAGTAGGATTATTTCTTACATTTTTGAACCAGTTTGACTGAAATCTTCTCTCAGAATTACATATTATCTCAGAATTCGAGATTTAATTCAGGTGACTGGAACGAATCTTGTTGATCTGAGCCTAAACTCGAAGTAATGTTGGCAATAGCAGTGGTCCAGATCCAATTTCTACATACGGATGACATCGACTTTAATTCTATAAGCTTCTCCTCGGCAATGACAAGAATCATTCCAAAGGAAATTGAAACCCGAAATTGAAATGTCGAGGTTCGCCTCAAAGGGGCTTTTCTTTAGAAAGCTCGGACGAGGTTCCTTCCTAAGTACGATTATAGTTTCTACTCTCAACTGAGACAAGTAGAGTGGCTGGTAGGCATAGATGAAGATTTTGAAACCTATTTAGGAAATTTTCCAGTGACTGAGCACAACAAGATACTTTCTAAAACAATAAGTCAAGGTGGTCTAAAAAGAAGGCGAACAAATAGTAAATAAAATGGATAAAAATGGACATGTAAATGATATCAAAAGATCTTGCAATAATTGTATTGTTTCCGAGCTCTGACTTTACGAAGTTAGTGTAAGAAGCGAATATGTAAGGAACACAAAGGAGAGGAACCCAATGGATTGGCCATCATCGCACGATGAAATAGAATAGTCCGACGGTAATTAACTTAATTAGATTGATAAATTAATTTGACTTCTGATGCATGGAAAAAAAGTACAATATGCATTTGGACGTTTATCCGCGCAGACTTTAATTTCCATATTTGATTTTCGTAATTGATACAACCGAACAAACGTTGCAAGATAAAAGATGACTTCTAATCTAGAGTGAATAACGCGGTTTAGTTGGTTGGCAAATATAACGGACGAATTCATTTTTATCCAGCATATCACTCCTCCCACTTTCCTTTTTTTTGAAACATTTTTATGGATTTGTTCGACGGTTATTCCCGATTTTATTTTTTCCGTAAAAAAAAAAAAAATTACTTTTTTTAAGGAATAAAAAATAATTGATAGGAAAAGGCATCAAACAAAAGGAAAAACTTTTTCTTCGTAATAATTTCAAGTGACTTCATCTCTTGATAATAATTTCAATTTGTATAAATAACTCAACTATCTCCTTGTAGTAAAATACGTTCGTATTTTTGTCAGGTTCTTTTCTCCCCTAAGTTCACCAACCAACCATCCACCCACCCAATTCACATAAATGTCGTTAGACCTTGAAAAACACAGTGACAAAACCTCGTCATCTTTTGCAGGTGACAATGAGATAGTCCAAGAAAGTGTTGAAGTTACTCAACTTAATTTTATTGACAGATGGGCTCATAAACTTAATGCCGAGACTAAAGGAATTGAATTAGTGACGGATGAAGAAAAGACAGACACTTCAATGTGGAATGCTGCAACAATGTGGCTTTCAGCGAATCTTGTCATTGCTACTTTTTCCTTGGGTGCCCTTGGTATCACTGTCTTTGATTTGGCATTTGGTCAAGCTGTTTTAGTTATTATTTTCTTTTCTGCCTTAGGTGTCTTTTCTGTTGCCTTCTTTTCTTGTTTTGGCCCAGTCTTGGGTTTACGTCAAATGATTTTGTCCAAATTCCTTATTGGTGATATAACGACAAGAATATTTTCCGCTATTAATGTCGTTGCCTGTGTTGGTTGGGGTGCTGTCAATATTATGTCTAGTGCACAATTATTACATATTGTCAACAATAACAGTTTACCTCCATGGGCCGGTTGTTTAATCTTAGTGGTTGCTACCATTCTTGTTACCTTTTTTGGATACCACGTTATTCATTTGTATGAAAGATGGTGTTGGATCCCAAATCTTGCCGTTTTTATTGTCATTATTGTCCAATTTGCCAGAAGTGGTAATTTCACAAGTGAAGCATTTGTAGGAGGTCAAACTACAGCCGGTGGTGTTCTTAGTTTTGGTGGTACCATTTATGGTTTTGCAACTGGTTGGACTACTTATGCTTCCGATTATACTGTCTATCAACCACGTAATGTCAATTTATACAAGATCTTCTTTGCTATTTTCTTTGGATTATGGTTACCACTTCTTTTCACTTTGATTCTTGGTGCTGCTTGTGCTACTGGTATTAACGCAAATGCTCGTTGGGCTGAATTATATTCTACTAACTCAGTTGGTGGTTTAGTTTATGCGATTATTGTCGAAGACTCCTTAGGTGCGTTTGGTCAATTCTGTTGTGTCATCCTTGCTATGTCTACCGTTGCTAACAACATTCCAAACATGTATTCCATGGCACTCTCAGCACAAACCTTCTGGAGTCCATTCGCAAAGATTCCAAGAGTTGCTTGGACTATTATTGGTAATGCTGTTACCTTAGCGATTTCAATTCCAGCATACTACAAATTCGAAGCAGTCATGGAAAATTTTATGAATTTAATTGGTTACTACCTTGCAATTTATGAATCTTTGATGTATGCAGAACATTTTATTTGGAACCGTGGAAAATTCTCTGCCTATGATTATGAAAACTACAAAGATAGGCACTCTTACCCAATTGGTATTGCGGGAACGTTTGGTTTCTGTTGTGGTGCTGTCGGTGTTGTACTCGGAATGGACCAAACTTGGTATGCGGGTGTTATTGCCAGACAAATTGGAGAGTTTGGTGGGGATATTGGTTTTGAATTGGCCTTTTCATTTGCATTCATTGGTTTTAATGTTGTTAGATACTTTGAAAAGAAGTATTATCGTTAAGATTTGAAAGATCTTTATATTTGTATTTATAGAAAAACTGTACCTGTATATTAATTTTCACGTTTATTTATTAATTTTGTAACAAAGCATTCAAGCAGAATCCAGTTTCAAGTATGTTCATTCAATAGTTGTTCAAATATAACAATTAAGTTTTCAATTCCTTGAAGTACATTTTCATCATGACCGCGTCCTTCCACATAGTTTGCATGGGCAAAATCTATCAATTTCAATGCACCTAACGGTGCACCAATTCTATCATGCTCCATATGTTCATCCTCCTCATCGTCATCTTCAATGACTGGCATATGTATCAAAGGGTCCATAGATTGATAAACATTATCATTTTCTAGTGCCTCGGACCATTTACTCATATCGTTTTCATAAATAAATAGTAAGGATCCAGAAAAGATTCGAATTTCATAATCCAATAAACAATTATATAGCAATTGTAAACGTTTATGAAAGGTGTCTAATAATCTTCTTATTATTTCTTTACCCCTAGGAACCTTTTGTAAATGATGTTCAAAATATAACGAAAGGCCTTGCTTTATATTCTGAAGATCAAGTGATCTACCATAGAATTTG
This sequence comes from Hemisphaericaspora xylofermentans, assembly GCA_002105455.1. Lineage (NCBI taxonomy): Eukaryota > Fungi > Ascomycota > Pichiomycetes > Serinales > Debaryomycetaceae > Hemisphaericaspora > Hemisphaericaspora xylofermentans. The sequence goes on along the minus strand of NDXA01000094.1, from coordinate 21,594 downwards.
TTAAACTCAAGATAATTCTCATTTCTATCATGGTTTAATACAGAAACTGACGAGTCATTCATATTTGAATATAATTCATTATGGGGTTTAGCATCGGAAGATCCATTAAAGATTTTCATACCACATATACGGAAGTTAAGGGAACCACTTGTAGTTGTTTCAGACACCTTTTGAAGACGTGCAATCTTTTCAACCGATGTTGTTTTATCATCAGTGAGCTTTGATCCTAGTTTAATATCAAGAATGCTAGGGTATTTGAAACCATGATAACAATTATGCAAAACAATGTATTGTTTAGACGACGATGCGCCTCGGGTAACAGTGGACGCAATAGTAGGGTCAGTATGGACACTAATACTGGGGTCATTTGTAATATCACCTTGAGTCAAGGTACCCACATAGATGGGCATCCAATCGACCAATTGGGAACCACTAAGACCATCCTCTTCCTTTGTATTTCCATTGTCTCTAGCCTGTGTTTCTGAATAGAAATCGATTTCTTGCTGGGTAGTCAACTTAATGAACAATGAACCATCCTCTAATGTAAGACATCCATCATGACCAGCAGCCTGATGTTTGGAGGTAATGTAAGATTGCGGATTAAGTGAGGTCATGCAAATTTCCTTTATAAACAAACAAAGAGGAGAAGCCTTATAATTACGATGAATTAATTAGGGATTTATAATACAACTGCAATTTATTTCAGTTACGACTATTGATTGAACCATATAACCAAAATCACGTGACTGACTTTTTTACTTATTTAATTTAATTTAATTTAAAATTTTTTTTTTTTTTTTCCATTGCCATTTTTTATTTTCATTTTCATTTTTAAACAACACCACACACACATAGCCCAATTGATTGATTGATTGACTAATTGATTGATTGATTGATTGATTGATTGCACTTGAATAAATTAGAAATAGTCAGCGCTTGATCAAATATATATATATATATATATCAATACAAAAGGTTCTGTACTTAAAAGAGATGGCCTGCTACTTTGAGGGTTGAGTCCTTCACTTTCTGTCGCTTTCTGTTGATGGTTGGATTTTTTCCGAAGTATCTACAAACAAAAACAGAGCAAATATGAATGTGTTGCCAAAGAGTAAGAATTTCTAGGGACGATTTAGAAAACAAATGTTAGGAGAGTCAATCAACTCATTGACCGAAGAGTCTATAAGAATAGAGCTATACAAATCTTCCCAAAGACTCTCCAATGTTAATTTGTTCCAAGCAGCAAAATGGTGCGCGGAAGCTTTGAATGGACTACCAAAACCAACATCACCAATGTCATATCCACCAATAGAGCTTACAGAGAATGAAAGATTAGACCAAGATTCGCTTTTGCTTGCAAAGATGTATTTCAACTGTAAAGAATTCGACCGAGCTGCGCACGCCCTAATTGGTTGCCATAGTGGTGATGCTATGTTTTTGAGATTATATTCAATACTTATTTCAGTGGATAAATTGGCAACTGAAGAAACTGATGGTTCCATTAATATCGGATTTGTTAGTTCCAGCGATGAATCTGGTGAAAATTCTACAAAGGAGACTATTAATTCTTTGAATTCGAGACTATCAAAAGTATTGCTGGAATCGGAAGAATTTCTTGAGAAAGAAGAAAATCCATTCTTATATTACTTGAGCGGAATGATTTTTAACAAGAAGAAGAAATACCAATTTGCACAAGCTAGTTTGTTTAAATCCCTACAGTTATTTCCTTATAACTGGTCATGTTGGCAGGAGTTAATTGCATCATTGACCTCATTTGAAGAAGCGATTGATTGTATAAATGAGATTAAGGGTAGTCAGACTAATCTTGCTCAAAGTATCATGTTCCTTTTCTTTGAAGTGGTTATACTGCAAGAATTCTATCAGGTACTGTCATCTGTACTTGATACCTTGAATCAATTAGCTAACCTTTTCCCCAAATTTACATTTTTAAAAGTCCAACAATTTCTAATCGCATACCACAATTTAGATTATTTTCAAGCTGAACAAATATTCGATCAAATCTTAATAGATGACCCATTAAGACTAGATGACCTAGATACATATTCAAATATGTTATATGTTATGGAGAAACGATCCAAACTTTCATTCTTGGCACAATTTGCATCCCTGATTGATAAATTCCGACCAGAAACTTGCTGTATATTGGCGAACTACCATTCCATGAAATGTGAACACGAAAAAGCGATAATGTATTATAAACGAGCTTTGACTTTAAACAAAAACTGTTTAAGCGCATGGACGTTAATGGGTCACGAATTTGTTGAATTAAAGAACTCACATGCTGCAATTGAATCATACAGAAGGGCAGTGGACATAAATCCACGAGATTTCCGAGCATGGTATGGTCTTGGACAAGCGTACGAAGTTTTGGATATGCATTTGTATGCATTATACTATTTTCAACGTGCTACAAATCTCCAACCATTGGATAAACGAATGTGGCAAGCTTTGGGAAACTGTTATGAGAAGATTGATCAATTAAAGGAAGCCAAAAAGGCTTTTGAGAAGGCATTGACTATAAGTAAAGTATCTGAGCAACAACACGATGATTCTGAAATCATAAATGTCGAGCCGCATATATGTTATAAATTGGCAATAATTGCAGAAAAATTGGGAAATAAAAATGATTCCTTAAGGTACATGAAGTTGTGTTTTCAACAAGAACTTGATTGGGGTGTGAGTGATGAAACTTCAAAGGCAAGATTGTGGTTGGCTAGATATTCACTTGAACAACGGAAGTTTAAGGAAGCATATGAATTGGCGAAAGATTTACATCATAGCAACGCCCACGACATTGAAGAAGCTAGAGCTATTGCACGAGAGGCACGAAATAGAATGCTGAAATAGAAAAAGGGGGTCGATCAATAGGAAGCTATTTTCACAGATTATGCTTACTTTGCTATGTTGAATTAAATTTGATTATAAATTATATAAGACTATCATCTACTCTATTAGTTGGTATGTATTATTTAGGTAGAATGAAACAAAAGGTATTGCACAAAGGGGTAATGGTAAAGTTCAAAATAATAAAATTATATTGTCATCTTAATAGTCAACCAACTCGTTAGTGAAGGAAAATAAATCTTCCACAGACTCAGTACTATTCAAAGTATGCTTGATCGCTTGTGATAAAACAATTGCCAAACGATTCAATTCATCTTTTGTTATTCCCGTATTGATATTAATTAATAAATGTGGTGGCAATACTGGTAAGCTTTCATGTTCAAGAATCAATTTTGTTCTAGTGATCAAGATTCCTGAATTTTGCAACACATAATCGATAATTTTTTGCAAAACAAATGATTCTAGATTAAAATATTCATCAAACTCATTAAGGTTCTTCGAAGGTTTTCCCTTAGTTAAAAAGGTAGCATTTCCGTAATATTGAGGAAGTTCTAATTGTTGACGGAACTCAGGAGTCAATTGAATATGAATCATAGGCGATTGTGGAGCGGAAGTTATAACCAATTTTGAACCCTGTAATGCAGCTTCTAATTTTTCATATGCAAATGTAGTATTCACGTGTAAATCAACCAATAGTTTAGATTTACCAGTCGAGTCTAAGTTTTCACAAATTTCTCTAATGGCTTGAGAAGTGACCTTTGCAGAATATGGAGGTAAAGACGCACTAAAGACGTATGCGTTAGATTGAATTCTTTGATGAATAACCATTGGCGCAACACCAACACAGAACCCACCAGAAGAAGCGAATGAATTTGCCATAGAACCAATAGTGATTGAAATTTCTGAACGAGGAATACCATAATGCTCAGGCAAACCTTTACCAGTACCACCCAACACCCCTATAGAAAGTGATTCGTCCAAGAATAATCGATACTTGAATTTATTCTTTAATTCCACAATCTTAGGTAAATTGGCAATATCACCAGTATTCTCAAATAACGCTTCAGTGATAATGAATCTTCTCTTGATTGGTTTTTGTTTATCCAAAACAGGTTTTAATTGATTTAATATTTCCTGTAAATGATCCATATCATTATGGTCATACCATTCGATATCTGCACGACTAACAATAAGAGCTTTTTGAATGGCAATATTGATTCCGCTATCAACAACACATAAATCACCTCTTTTCAAAAAGGCAGGAATAACAGATCCAGCGGTAACAAAATCTTGACCATATATAATTGCAAGTTCAGTATCAAGATATCTGGCTAAATCTTCTTCTAATCTTACGTGAACATCTTGAGTACCATAAAAATTTGGAGGCCCACACGCACCGACACCAGCACTTTTAATTTCGATTCTTGCAGCTTCACTAAGGTTTTCATTTTCGTTAAGATTAAGAAAATCTTGCGATGCTAAATTCACTACTGATGTTTGTTCTTGATTATTATGATTATTTTTAATTGTAACGTGAGCACCGTTTTTACCAATAATGGATGGTACTGATTTTAAAGTCCAACTATCCAAGGGAGTAAGTTCTTCAACCAAAGGTTCAGGTTCCCATTCTTCACATAATTCGTCGATTTCCGCTTTTGATAACTTCAATAATTCTGCTTTATTTTCCTTACGTTTAGAACTAAAGAAATATGACAATGCGAAAATGAACAATACAAATTCAAAAAGGGATCTTATAGGATCATCTTGGTACGACAGTTTAATATACCTAAGAATGATTTGACCACCTGGTAATCTATCAAGTTGATTTAGGCAATATAAGAAGTTTTGCGCTAAAGTTTCTGTTACAACTTCCCAAGATGGTGGTAATATAGTTGTTGTTGTAATGGTAGTAGTTGTTGTAGTTGCAAAGGAAGACATTTTTGAAGAATTTTCCTTTTAGTCTTTCTGTCTGTCTGTCCGTATGCCTATTTATATATTTGTCTGTCTTCTTGTCTATTTAGTTCTCTTTGTTTAAGTCTATTTGGTCCACTCTTCTTCCCAACTTTTCTTAATGATGTAACACCAAACGGGAAAGCTAAAATTAAGTTAGTTGGAAAAAAAAAAGAATTTTCAATTAAATTTTAAAGCGAAAGGAAAACAAAAAAATTTTCGAGTATTTTTATTTTTTATGTTTTTTGTTGTTCTGTGAATTGTTCATTGTATGTACGTTTTTAACGCGTGAACTGAAGTGTATCACGACATTTGTACTCTTCGAACAATACGACACCGCACTGTTTTTATGCAACTCACATTACTTCCTTCCCCTATTACCGTACTTAACTGTTTAATTAACTCCGTTATCTTACACAAACGACCAAGTTCAAATTATTAATTATCCCAAAATTATGCATCACTAATTAACTATACCCTATACATACAAAATCTATCTTTCCTCCTATATCTCATACGTCTCATGGGATAAAGACCTTCGAAACACCTTCAACCTCACGTCTACAACAAACACATCCTTCAATTCCTTTTGATACCAAACTTAATCTACAAGACTCGCATATAGCAAAACATTTACATGGCCAAGTGATGATTTCTCTAGTATTCACTTGACAAATCACACAGTCTAGTCTTGAATTATGCGAATTATTATCAAAATCATTTAGGCCATCTTCAATCTCTTCATTGAGCATTCTTTTAGCTAGAATTAACTCTAATAATTTTCCAGTCTCATCATTCGAAAATTCGGGTGTTGTTTGCGATTGTTGCTGTCGATTTTTCATGGCTCTATACTTTGATCTGGTTATTACACCTTCGGAATGCATATGTTTTTGTAATATATCCAAATTAGATGACGATGATATCAATTCCTTAAACTCTTCTGCTGAGAATAGCTCTTGGATTGGAAGTGCAGTTGTCGTTGTTGCTGTGGTAGCACCTCCAGTAATGTTCTGTCTCGCTGCTTGTAATGCTCCCAAGGTATGTATTTCCTCAATTTCCGATTCGTATTCTGAATCAGATTCATAATTTAACTCATTATCGTGATAATCTTCTGAATTATCAATTTCCGACAATTGTTTCCCAGAAAGTATGGAAACATAATTATCCAGGAAATCTTCTTCGGAATAGGCATCGGTACTTACAACTTCAAATTGTTTTCCTTTTTCAGATTCACTTCCAATTCTTCTCTTGACATATTTTTTTAAAAATTGAGGAGTCTTGGCTTTTCTAAGAGCGAATTCCTCTTCGGATTCTTCTTCATGGAATCCGATAGTTGTCAAACGTTGATGTAAAATCTTCCTTTTAAATAAATAAGGAATGTATTCAAATACAAACCAATCAACTATCAATCCATATAACAATTGCCACGTATAGATAAACATTTGCTTCATATATGCAACTCTTCTTTTCCAAACACTTGTACTCTTCTCATCGGATTCCTGACCTTCCGTGTAAGAGCTCCCTGCAATTACCTTCTGGGTAGGTTTGGAAATCATATTACCATACCCACTTATTTCATTCTCTCTCAAATATGCAATTACGTCGCTATTGCTACTATGATCTTTAGATACTTTATCTTTAACTTGTTGCCAAATTGATCTTTCTAACCATGTTTGATCATCCAATGTAACAAGACTTAGTTCAGTAATATAACTGGATTTACCGGCCAGAGTAATAGCCAAAATACCGACATTCAACAATGCTGTATAAAAATCATCATTGAAACTTATATTGAGATTCAATGACGAAATGCCAGATTCTTCTTCTTGTGCTTCATGCAAGAAGAAACTGGCATAGTTTAATCCCTTCATTTCAAACCCATTAGCAGCTATAGCTATCAAAAATATGGCAAAGCTTATGGCAATAATTAATAATATTAGTACTTGTGGTGTAAATGTCAATATCAAAATCATTGGAAATTTGAGTACTGTTAAATTGGGTATTGTCGAAATGAAATAACCTAAGAAGCCAATTCCAATAATCGACAGTGGGATCAACCTATACCTATTCTTATTCAATAAAGCGCCAATATGAATATTCAAATGGTTAAGAATCAGGAAAAGTGTGGCTATTAAAACCTGTTCAGTAGGACGTTTATGAAATTTGGAATTACCAAAGAAAAATGCACCATTACTACTAAACTCTTGAAATGCTAAAGAATGTTCAAAAATGGTAATTCCACTCTCTGTATATGGTTTCTTCCCTTCAATCAGAGCTATCAATGTTTCTGTAAATGAAGATAAACAAAAATTCAAAAATATTGGCCAATACATATCACTGGCTGGGCCAATCATGACTTGCGTATTCGGGGTTTTCATATATTTTGTGTCTGAATAATATTCGGCATCATAAGCAAAGTATCTATCAGGTAATATTCGATATAACCAAGCAAGATTACAATCAGGCAATCCAATATGATTCAAAAGATTCAAGGTAATCAATACGGTATATCCACTGTACAATAATACTCCAATGACTCCAATCCGTAAGAATATGATACTTAAATTCTTTAAAATAAACGCCAGTTTATGTTGGGAGATTAAACCTCTATTTCTATTGATTGCAATTTGTTGATTGTGTGTTGTATTGGTCGATGCCATAACCAACGTCCGATTTAATATAAGAGCCATTACTAAACATGAAAATCCGTAAATCGAACAGCAATATGTACTTATTGCTCCAAACCTATTCCACGGCAAGGAATTAATTGTGGATGATTCACTTTGTTCCCAAATTGCATCAATGAATGCAGTCAATAATTTGACCAATACCCAATAATCTTCTGAGTCTTCTTGCGTGACATCAGCAGAAATTCTAGAAAACGTGGTGTTGGTCATATTTATACTTCCCATATATAGTATATCCGACGAAATCTACTTGATATTGATGGTAATATGCGTATTTTATGTCTGGGGTGGGCTCTGATCTCTCTTGTGCAGCTTGCTTAATTTCCTTCTTTCTTTTTTGGGAGCGGTAAGTGGAACGACATTCATAACCCAAAATGTCGCCATTGTTCTTTTTAATTATTCACATCCTCTCACCAATATAAATTATATCTATCGATCCAGGTACCTAGATTACTGAAAGATTTCACTTAACACACATACCAAAAAATGGGACAATGTAATACATACTCGTCTAATAAAGGGGTTTCTGCTCTTAGTTTCAAAAAGTGGATAGAGGAATATAGTGCCGGATGACCAGATACTAAATGGGTCACATCATGAGTCCATCTAGTTGAATGAAAATCTCTACTCCAATTTATGGATTCATCGTTTGCTAATGTAGTTCTATTTTTCTAGTAGTATACCGTAATTCTTCTTTTCCATCAAATCTTGTTGTTTCCACCTGAATTTGAATTGAGTTGGTTAGCTTTTTTTTTTGGTGATAGTGGTGGCATCGCACACCAAAAAAATTTGGTTGTAAAACTCAATCAATAAGGTTGTAATCAAACAAGAATAATACATCCATCTTTTGGTTCAATTCAATCGATTAATCATTACAGTTCATTAAGAGATGGGGCCGAAGTTACCACCACCACCTCCTCCACCTGGTATCCCCAATAGGAATAATCCCAATTCAGCAGAAAGAACTAAGAATGGTTTACCACGACCACCTCCACTGGGAAATGCAATCAGACTGAGAGGTCCACCACCACCCCCACCTGCTAGAACATCAAATAAATCGCAAAACTTCGGATTGACACCACCACCACCTCCTCCTCCATCGCATACTTCAAAACGACCACGTCCAGAGATAATAACAGCTAAAGAAGATCTAGAATCACGCAAAAGAATTTGGCTTCAAGTTCAAAAGGATAGATTCAAAACTAAAAAATTGACCTCGAAGGGTGGCATAGTTCAGCCAACTAAACCTGAAATGCCTCCACAACATCTACGTAAAATTATGATTGATCATGGCGATTTGTCATCGAAGAGGGTTGCTCTGGATAAATTGTCACATTTAGGTTCTTTAAAATATCTCCCACATGCATTGTTGAAGTTATTAGAGAACATGCCTCAACCTTGGGAACAAACCAAGGAAGTGAAAGTGTTGTACCACATTACTGGAGCAATAACATTTGTGAATGAAATTCCGCGAGTCATAGAACCGGTATATACTGCTCAATGGGCAAATACATGGGTGATGATGAGGAGAGAGAAACGAGATAGAAAACATTTCAAGAGGATGAGATTCCCCCCTTTTGACGACGAAGAGCCTCCCCTTGATTGGCTGGAAAATTTGGAAGATATTGAGCCTTTTCCAGCAATTAGATCGGAAATTGAACAAGATGAAGTCATTGGAGAGTGGATCTATGATGAAAAGCCACTAGTGGAAGATTCAGATGTTGTGAATGGTGATTCATATAGGAAATGGAATTTGGATTTGGAATCAATGAATAAATTATATGTGACTTCGCAACCTTTACTACTCGAAAATGCAAATGAAAATCGTCTTTTTGATAACAAAGCATTCTTTACAGCAAAGAATTTAAATGCTTCTCTTCCTGGAGGTCCAAAATTTGAACCAAGATATAAAGAGAACAGAGTTAACGCAGAATTGGAGGATTTCACTGAATTCAATTCCATTGATAGAATAATCTTCAGAATCCCCGTACGAACTGAATATAGAGTGACATTTCCGTTTTTGTATAATTCGTTTGTCAAAGATGTTTCCCTTGTTCCATTTCTTTCTGTTATCAATTGTCAGCAATCGAAAAGAAAGTCAATAGAGGGTTTTACTTTTAATTCCAACTTTAACTTGATTCTCCCCAAGGAAAATCCTATTGAAATTCAAACTGAAAAGGAACTGGATTTAGACTTGGACTTTGAACCGTTCTTCAAATGGGATTTAGAAGTCAATGAAAACGAGGGTATACATTCAGAGGAACAGATGGAAGTTGACGATGACGAAATCAAAGAATTACCAATTGAACCAAAGGGAACATCAGAAGCATTACGATTGTTGTCTGCTCCATTCCCTTTTAATCGTCGTAGTGGAAAAATGGTTAGGGCCCAAGATGTGGCATTAACAAAGAGTTGGTACAAGCGTCCAGCACCAAAGGGAAGTACCACCAAAGTACGCGTGTCATATCAAAAGTTATTGAAGAATCACATCCTTAATGAATTACATAATCCTCGAGGAAGAAAGTCTAAATCTAAAAGTAAGAAAAAAGCACATCTTTTAAAGAGTTTAAAGTCAACTAAATATTTCCAACAGACTACAATTGATTGGGTAGAGGCGGGGCTACAAGTTTGTAGACAAGGATTTAATATGTTAAATTTGTTGATCCATAAAAAGGGGTTAACTTATTTGCACTTAGATTATAATTTTAATTTAAAACCAACAAAAACGTTGACCACAAAGGAAAGAAAGCGTTCTAGATTTGGTAATGCATTTCATTTAATTCGTGAACTACTACGTGTCGTGAAGATTATCGTCGATTCTCATGTTCAGTATAGATTGGGTAATGTCGACGCCTATCAATTAGCTGACGGACTTTATTATATCTTGAATCATCTAGGTCAACTCACGGGAATCTATAGATACAAATATAAAGTTATGCATCAAATTAGGCAATGTAAAGATCTTAAACATATTGTCTATCATAAGTTTAACAAAGTTATCGGAAAAGGTCCGGGTTGTGGATTTTGGCAACCTGCTTGGAGAGTATGGTTGTTCTTCTTAAGAGGCATTGTTCCATTATTAGAGAGATGGTTAGGAAACTTAATTGCTAGGCAATTTGAAGGAAGAAGACAGAATGATGTAGTCAAGACAATCACGAAACAGAGAGTTGATTCATATTACGATTTAGAGTTAAGAGCACAAGTGATGCATGATATTTTAGATATGATACCGGAAGGACTTAAACAGAATAAATCAAAAACTATTCTTCAACATTTAAGTGAAGCGTGGAGATGTTGGAAAGCCAATATCCCTTGGAAAGTTCCAGGATTACCTGAACCAATTGAAAAGATCATTGAACGGTATATTAAGGCTAAAGCGGATGGTTGGATTTCTGTTGCGCATTATAATAGAGATAGAATTCGGAAAGGGGTAGCCGTGGAAAAGACTGTTGCAAAAAAGAATTTGGGAAGATTAACTAGATTATGGATTAAGAATGAACAAGAGCGACAAATGAATTTTGGAAAAGATGGGCCATATGTGTCACCAGATGAAGCAGTTTCAATTTTCCAAACGATGGTGCATTGGTTGGAAGATAGAAAATTCAGCCCAATTCCATTTCCGCCCATTTCGTATAAACACGATACAAAGTTATTAATTTTAGCGTTAGAAAACTTGAAGGAAAACTATAATGCAAATGCAAGATTGAATTCGTCACAGAGAGAAGAATTGGCATTGATTGAACAAGCGTACGATAATCCACATGAATGTTTAGCTAGAATTAAGAAGTTTTTACTTACTCAAAGAATCTTCAAGGAAGTTGGATTAGAAATGATGGATTATTACAGCCATCTCGTTCCTACTTATGCGATTGACCCATTGGAAAAGATTACTGATGCATATCTCGACCAATACTTGTGGTATGAAGCTGATAAAAGAAGGCTTTTCCCAAATTGGGTTAAACCAAGTGACGATGAGATTCCTCCATTATTGGTCTATAAGTGGTGTCAGGGTATTAATAATTTAGAAAATGTGTGGGACACTTCAAATGGTGGATGCAATGTGATGCTTGAGACTTCGTTAAGCAAGTTTGCGGAAAATATTGATTTTACATTGTTGAATAGACTTTTAAGATTAGTTTTGGATACCAATATTGCTGATTATATCACTTCCAAGAATAATGTAAATCTCACATATAAAGATATGAATCATGTCAATCAATATGGCTTAATTCGTGGTTTGCACTTTTCATCATTTGTTTATCAGTATTATGGGTTAGTTGTGGATCTTTTAATTCTTGGTTTAGAACGGGCTTCAGAACTAGCTGGACCAGTCCAGAATCCAAACAATTTCTTACAATTCAAAGATATTGAAACAGAAATTGCCTCACCAATAAGATTGTATTCAAGATATTTAGATAAGATTCATATTTTCTTTCGATTCGATAATGATGAAGCCAACGGTTTGATTCAAGAATATCTTTCTGAAAATCCAGATCCAAATTTTGAAAACGTAGTTGGATACAATAATAAGCGCTGTTGGCCAAGAGATTCACGTATGAGATTAATGAGACATGACGTAAACTTGGGAAAAGCAGTGTTCTGGGAAATTAGTGGTAGAATACCAGCATCACTCACATCCATTGAGTTTGATGATACATTTGCGTCTGTATATTCGAGAGACAATCCAAATTTGTTGTTCCTGATGTGTGGTTTTGAAATCAGAATACTTCCAAAGATTCGTTCCAAAGAAAGTGCTTCATCGAAAGAAGGTGTATGGGATCTTATTGATCAATCTTCAAAAGAAAGAACAGCTAAAGCATATCTTCAAGTTTCGCAAGAAGCAGTGGATAATTTTAGAAACAGAATTCGCCAAATCTTGATGTCTTCAGGTGGAACTACATTTACAAAAGTCGCAGCAAAATGGAATACTGCATTGATTGCGTTGGTCACATATTATAGAGAAGCAGCTGTTGCGACGGAATCTTTATTGGATGTCTTAGTCAAATGCGAAACGAAGATTCAAAATAGAGTGAAGATGGGTCTTAATTCTAAAATGCCTACACGTTTTCCACCAGCCGTATTTTATACACCGAAAGAAATTGGAGGTTTGGGTATGTTGAGTGCCTCTCATATTTTAATACCCGCTTCTGACCTTAGATGGTCAACACAAACTGATTCTGGAATTACTCATTTTAGAGCTGGGATGACTCATCAAGAAGAGAAAATGATTCCAACTATATTTAGATATGTTACGACTTGGGAGAACGAATTCCTTGATTCTCAAAGAGTGTGGGCAGAGTATGCTATTAAGCGTCAAGAAGCTTTAGAACAAAACCGTCGTCTTACTTTTGAAGATATGGAAAGCAATTGGGATCGAGGTTTACCACGTATCAGTACATTGTTTCAAAAAGATAGGCACACTTTGGCGTATGACAAAGGTCACAGAATTAGAAGAGAATTTAAGCAATTTAGTTTACCTAGATTTAATCCTTTCTGGTGGACAAACAATCATCACGATGGGAAATTATGGAATCTCAATGCATATAGAACTGACGTCATTCAAGCATTAGGAGGAATCGAAACAATTCTTGAGCATACGCTTTTTAAAGGTACCGGGTTTGATTCTTGGGAAGGTTTATTTTGGGAAAAGGCGTCCGGATTTGAAGATTCGTTGAAGTTCAAGAAATTAACTAATGCTCAGAGATCTGGTTTAAGTCAGATCCCAAATCGTCGTTTTACTTTATGGTGGTCTCCAACAATCAATAGGGCCAATGTGTATGTTGGGTTCTTGGTTCAACTTGATTTGACTGGTATTTTCCTTCATGGAAAGATTCCGACATTGAAGATTTCTTTGATTCAAATATTCAGAGCTCATTTGTGGCAAAAGATCCATGAAAGTGTTGTTCAGGATTTATGTCAAGTTTTTGATAAAGAGTTGGAAGTGTTACAAATCGATAACGTGGAAAAGCAAGCCATACACCCTCGTAAATCATACAATATGAATACTTCGACCGCTGATATTGTATTGACAAGCGCTTATAAATGGAATGTTTCCAAACCTTCTTTGTTGAATGATAAAGATGATAAGATGGAGTTTACTACCAATAAATTCTGGATTGATGTTCAATTACGTTATGGTGATTACGATTCCCATGATATTTCTAGATATGCAAGAGCAAAATTCTTAGATTATACAACCGATGGAACAAGCACTTATCCTTCACCAACAGGTATAATTATTGCCATCGATTTAGCTTACAACATGTATGACGTTTACGGCAATTGGTTTCCAGGATTGAAGCCATTAATCCACAATGCAATGAGGGAAATTATGAAAGCAAATCCTGCTCTTTATGTTTTAAGAGAGCGTATTCGTAAAGGTTTGCAATTGTATCAAGCACAGCCACAAGAGGCATTTTTGAATTCCAATAACTATGCAGAATTATTCAGTAGTGATAATCAATTATTCATCGATGATACTAATGTGTACAGAGTTACAGTACATAAAACGTTTGAAGGAAATTTAGCAACTAAACCTATTAACGGGTGTATATTTATCTTAAACCCCAAATCTGGTCAACTATTTTTGAAAATTATTCACACATCTGTGTGGACCGGTCAGAAGCGTTTGGCACAATTGGCTAAGTGGAAGACTGCAGAAGAAGTTGCTGCATTGATCAAATCTCTACCAAGGGAAGAACAGCCAAAGCAATTGATTGTTACGCGAAAGGGGATGATGGATCCGTTAGAAGTCCACATGTTAGATTTCCCAAATATTTCTCTTAGACCATCAGAGCTTCACTTGCCATTTGGGTCTGCAATGAAAATTGAGAAATTGTCGGATATAGTACTTAAAGCAAATGAACCACAAATGGTTTTATTTAACATGTACGATGACTGGCTAAAGAGTATTTCACCATATACTGCATTCTCAAGAATAATTTTATTGTTAAGAGCTTTAGGGATTAATCAAGAGTTAACATATCATATTTTGCGTCCAGATTCGAGCATTGTTACTCAGGATCATCACTTGTGGCCCACCTTATCAGATGAACAGTGGATTGATGTGGAAACTCAATTGAGAGATTTAATTCTAACTGATTATTCTAAGAAGTATAATGTTAACATCCAATCTTTGACCCAGTCTGAAATTAGAGATTTAATTTTGGGACAAAATATTAGAGCGCCTTCTGTTAAGCGTCAAGAAATTTCTGAAATTGAAAACTCAAAGAGTGAAGTTGCTAACAAAGAATTAACTGCATTGAAGACCTCTACTACCAATGTCCATGGAGAACAAATTGTTACAGTCACTACCACCAATTATGAACAGCTGGCATTCTCCTCTAAAAACGAATGGAGAAATAGAGCAATTACTGCCAATAATTTGCATCTTAGGGCCAAGAATATCTATGTCCATTCTGCGGATTTTGTTGATGATGATTCTATCACCTACGTTGTGCCAAAGAACATTTTACAGAAGTTCATTCAGATCTCTGATTTAAGAATTCAAGTAGGTGCATTACTTTATGGAAAATCTCCAGCTGACCATTCCGAAGTCAAAGAAGTGAAATGTATTGCGATTATTCCACAATTAGGAAGTACAAATTGGATCCAATTTCCAAATACCTTACCAGAAAATATTGGCTTTTTGAAAGATTTAGAATTGTTAGGATGGATTCATACACAATCACAAGAATTCACTTACATGACTCCAGGTGAAATTACTACGCATGCTCGCCTTAAGCCTGATTTTTCCAACTCATTTATTTCAATGGCTGTTTCTTATACACCTGGATCTGTTACATTATCTGCATTTGAAATGTCAAAGGAAGGTCATGAATGGGGCAAATTGAATACGGATTTGGTTTCTGATTCTCCTCCTGGCTTCTCAACCTCATTTTCCAAAAAAGGACAATTGATACTTTCCGACAAGATTATGGGGACATACATGGTGCCTGATGATGATATTTGGAATTATTTTTTTATTGGAGCAATCTTCAATCCAAACGAGCTTTATGATTTGAAATTAGATATTCCATTGACATTTTACGAAGAGTTACATCGTCCTATTCATTTTACTGGATTTACCCAACTTGAATCGACAAGTGAAACTGAGGCTGGTCAAGAAGATGTTTTTAGTTAAGTTTTAGTTTATTTATCTTGTATTATATATAAAAAGTTGCATCACAATTTAATTCTATAATTTATGTTTAAGTTCACCGCTAGAGAGTCTTTTAAATCTCTCTTGTGGAATACCGGCAGTCCATTTCCCAAGACCTCTAATAGCTTCTTGAGAATTGATAGCACTGATAGGACCTTCAGTAATCTTTTTCAACAATTCCTTATTTTTGAAAATCGAATCGGCATGTAAACCATCAGTGGCATCAAGTAATTCTTTCAAAACCTGTTGATTGAATTCCTCAGCAGACTTGAATTTACCTTCATAATGTTTATTGACAAACCCGGCGTTTTGTAAGTCATGACCGGTAATACGCTTTGATAATAACAAAGCTTCAGCAGCTTTAGACCAACCAAGTCTAGTGAAGAATGTATAGGAAGTGGCCCCTTCACTCAAAACACCAATATTGGCAAATGGAGTCAACATAAATGTTTTAGACAAGTCGTGCACATAAACCAAATCGCAAAGTGCAACGAAGGCTGCTGACATTCCAATTACAGGGCCATTGAGTGCAACTGCGAGGATTTTCTTATGTTGAGCAAATGTTTGGACAAGATACACTTGTCTAGCAATTGATTTATCTAACCAAGTCTCGGTCTTTTTATCTAATTTAGCAATAGCTCCAGCATTTGCACCAGCGCTGAAAACTCTACCTGATGATTGAATTAAAGTAATGACAGTATCCGGTTCTTCATTTGCGCGGTCTACTAATTCACAAAGTTGATCGTATTCTGCAACTGTAAGTGCGTTTAAAATCTTAGGATTGTTTAAAGTGATGACAGCTGCACGGCCTTTGAGTTCGTAAGTAATTGAGTCAGACATAGTGGTTTTTGCTTGTGGTACTTGATGAATAGTTTAAACAAGAAAGAAGAAGCAAGTTTCAAAGTGTTGGTTTTGTGGGGTAAAGGGATTGCGTTCTATTTAAATGAAAGATTTGATAATCTAATACGAGAGTTTAAATTTGGCCTGTGAAAAAAATATTTATAAACTCCGTGGATAACCGAGCTATTCCTCACAATTAAATTCTATTTATGTTACAATTCCTTCTAACTTACCAATGCCTTACAGAGATAATATGATCTTCAATCGCAAATAAAAGCTTTCGTAATTCATTTCTTGAAATGTTCTCTTTTAGCAATAACAATTCCAAAGAACTTTTTCCATTCATATATTTCAACAACTTGTAGAAAACAGTAGTTAATTCAGGCGATAATTTACATTCTTCTGCTATGATTTTATTAATCCATCTACGTTCTAATGTGGTTGCTCTTCCAGGATCAAGAATAATAGTGTCATCATCCTCTATCAAAGTAACATTTGGACCAATTGATGTCTTGACTAGGCGTTCTTTTATTTTATCAATACCTTCATTTTCCGCATCTCGAAGCAGTTCGATCTTGTCAGAAGTCACCTTAGAGGTGTTATCAGTAGGCTTTGAAGAGTTATCGGTTGGTTTTGAGGTATTATCAACTGATGTAATAACGGTGCTCTTCTTTTTGCGTTTAAGTAAGTTTTCATTTTCTAAATCTTCCTCCACTTTGATTTTAATTCGTTTCGAAATTTTTAACCAAATGAACGTTTGTAATTGTGTCACATAACCATATCGAATTAACCAACCCAATGCGTCAAGATAACTAAGTCTATGGTCTTTGGATGGGATCACGGTTGCAAATTGTTGTGGCTTCCTGGATTGAGGGGATAATAATTTAAGAAAATGAGGGAGGGAAGGCAATGTTGGAAACTTCAGTTTGAAAAGTTGAATATCATCAAACAATTTCACTGAGATTGGTGCCATTGGTGAAACAATATATACTGATCTTGTAGATAATGGTTGAATCACTCTTGCTCTTCTCCAATAAATTAAATGAAATGCAAATGATTTTATTTGTTGAATAGTCAACTTATTTGATTGAAGAGATAACTTGATCAATGATTGCCTAGGGTCAATCAATCGGATAAATTTGGCTAAAGTACTATTCTTTTCAGTCTTTATATCTCTAATTATCGATTCTGGTTCATCCAATAATAACAATGCAAAATAAATTATCACATCTTCTGGGTTTTCTTCGTCGGCATTAGAATTGTTCATGGATGAAAATGATTGTCCATACCGTGCAGTTTCGCCAACATTAACCAATCCGGTGTTTGCTAATAAATCAACATTTGAGGATAAATGTGATCCAGGAATATAAGGAACCAGTGCATCGGGTAAGGAATGAAATTCTGATTTTATGGGGATTTGAAATGATCTAACTTTTCCATTAATCAATAAATTGGCAATTTTTGAAGTACTTATGGAAATATAACAATCTCGAATTAAATTACATAGAGATGACTGCTCAACAAGGGCATTTTGTAACTCCGCTCCTTCATATTGATCCCGTAAGTTTAGTATTGCTTTCACTTCATCGCAAATATAATCATGTTTCAGTTGTTCATAACGTAACACAAGTGATAATCTGGATATTACGTAGTGAAACATTTCATCCACCCGATATGTGCTTTCTATAAGAACGGGATTCATTACAAACACTAGGTGAAACATATTAAGGTTTAATTTGGTTTTCCCATTAATATTGTCGTTTTGGTCGTGATCTATGGTTGCATATTGGAATTGAGTTTGTAGGACATCATTCATATCGTCGTTATCTTCTTCTGGAATTTCTTCATGTTGATGTATTCTCAGTTTCTTATCATTTCTCCAAAACCCATTGTCATACTTATGAATAGGTAGCCCCAAGAATATCTTATCTTCAATTGTAATTTCGAATCTAGTATTACACATTCTCTTTGGTGGTGCTAACATTTCGCAAAGATACGCAGGATCGATTCCAAATATTTTATTATTAGTCTTTGTGGAGTTAGTTGCAATATTAGATACACTTGTTGAGGTTGTATTCGCTATAGATGGGTTTGGGCTATCCGTTCTACTTGTTTTTGAAATCGTCTTGTTTAGCTTTTGCTTATCACTTGAAGGAGAACTTGAAGTGGCCCTAGTATGTGGAGCAACTACTGTTGTTGATGTTGTTGCTGTTGTTGTTGAAGAATCTGAAGTTACAGATGATTTCGCAGCTACTTGTCTTAACTTATGAAAATATTTCCTTCTCTTGTCTTGTTCATCTAAGAATTGTCGTAAATCTAATTTTGTTCCTAAATAGTAATCTAAATGATGAGAATCCCATGTTTCAAACGAAAGATTTCCAAATTCAAATAAATCGCGTTCAGTGAATGATTCTGAATCATCAATAGTCTTGGGTTTGTATAATTCATCCTCATCCTCGTCATCCTCATCTTGATTGTCGCGTTTGATACTAGCTTGATTGGTGTTGTATGTATCTATGGCATTTAAATCTTTGAATTTAGGGGCATTAGATCGTTTTGAACTTTTATCGCTTATTTCTTCTGGGTATCTATAAATCAATTGCGGACCACTATGGGTTGATATAATTAGAAGAATTCCTACGAGACTAGGATTCGGTAGATTAAAGCTCATTGGTTGTGATTATGTCCCAATGTACTTGTACAGAAATGACGATGGGTACACTTAAAAGTAAATATTTAAAGTGATGAGTGTTTGAGAAAATATGTCAGGGAAGGGTGGTAGCGCCGATTACTAACTTTTTACGTTCTACATTATTGCATGGATGCCAGGTAGACAACAAGGGTTACAATGTTACTGGTGTTGTAATTAAATCACTAGAAGGATAATTATAATTTTCTCACATATTTGTTGTGTATAAGCATTCAATTCAGAAGTATAGTATAAATATATAGAACACAATATCTAAAGTTTATGCTTAATCTCCTTTTGAGATAATTGAGCAAATCTAGTTTGTGGAACCCCTTGAAGCCATTTATTCAAACCTAACATGACTTCTTGAGAGTTGGCATGATTTACATATCGATCTCTAGACAATTTCAATAATTGCTTGTTTTGGAAAATGGAATCTTCATGTAAATTTTCAAATGCCCCTGTCACGTCATCATAAACTTGTTGATTAAATGCTTCAGTATTAGAACCGAACTTCCCATTATAATGTTTATTAATGAATCCAGTATTATAACAATCTTGACCAGAAATTGGCTTTGCTAACAAAAGAGCTTCTGAAGCCTTTGACCAACCTAATCTCATAAACAAAGTTGCAGAAGATGCACCTTCGGCAACTAATCCTAAATTGGCAAATGGAGCAAGAAGATAAAACTTATCAATGTTGTGGACGTATACCAAATCACACAATAAAAGCAATGCAGAAGATAATCCAATTACGGGACCATTGACAGCAGCAACTAAAATCTTCTTATGATCGTTGAAAAGATTGGTTAACCAGGTGTTACGAGCAACAAATCTATTCAACCAATATTCATGACTGAAAACATCTTGCATATTAATTTCTTGCATTTTCTTATCAGCAAAGTTTGCCCCAGCAGAGAAAAATCTACCAGTTGCTTGAATTATAGTAGCGACCGTTTCTTCTTCTTCGTTGGCTCTTTCTACGAGCTTTCCTAATTTAAGATATTGTTCTCCATTAAGTGCATTTAATTTATCAGGAATGTTTAAGGTGATTATAGCCACTCTACCCTTGACTTCATATAAAACGTCGTCTTGCTTTGTTGATGCTGACATAGTGATTTTCTTGCTGTTGATTGAATACAGTGATCGAATATGGAGTGATATTTCCCACCCTGAATTGATGGAGTATTTATATAAGGATTATAGAAATTGAAGATTTGGGGAATAAAAAACTTTGGTGGGGCAGATTGTTAACCTAAAGCCATCTGAAAAATTAATTCCTCGGTAAAATAAAATAGGTAGCCACACATTTTGATCTGAACTCCTTTTCTGCTAAGATTCCATGAGTGTGTATTGAAAGGAGTATATGTATATCCCTATTTCAATCGCAATGTTTGGATAAGAATGCACAATGATAAGCTATCATTCTCAATACTTTCGTACTAATGTGGCATGTATGTACCATGTGACCCACCAAACTCTTGGTCCCCCACAATTTTGTGAAAATATCTCCGATAAAACACACAAAACTAACACCCCAAGTAAAAATTGTTAATTCCATGTGAAGCGCTTAACAAGCAAACGAACAAGAACCAACAAAATAATATCCGGACTATGAAAAAAAGTTCAATGAATCTCCGTGATTGCTCCTCTATAGAACACATTATATGAGGTTAAAATTTGGAATAACAATTGTAGTACAGTATATAAACGGATATTAGCAGTGTTAACATTTACTTTTGGAAATTTCCGTACGGTCCCGAATGTTTTTACTCCCCTTGAGATGGGTTTGCTAAGCCATATTACCAATGACTAGACGGAAAATGTCTAAAAAGATTTTGGTCAAGATGCCTACAAAGGATTTTCCAAAAGGTTACCTTCTTCCAGAGTGTTTCGTCAGGAAAATCATAATGAAACACAAGCTGATCTTTACTTTGGCATTTCATCTTCAAATGAATATACTATACTATACAACAAACTCACCCCAAAAAGGAGTGTTTAATACAATCAAATAATTAGAATTCATGTTCAGAATCCTAATAATTATTTGATTACTTCTTTAAATTGGTTGATAACCATTCCAAACCTTCATACAACCCATCCCCAGTTGTCGCACAAGTTGCTTGAATGAACCAAGGCCTTTGTCTAATAGAATGTAATCCCAACTTTTCGGTTATTTCACCTGCATTCATTGCGTTTGGTAAATCTTGCTTATTTGCAAACACCAATAATAATGCATCTCTTAATTCATCTTCATTCAACATTTGTTGCAATTCTTCTCTTGCTTCACTGATTCTATCTCTATCATTTGAATCGACAACAAAGATAATTCCTTGCGTGTTTTGGAAATAATAACGCCATAATGGTCTAATCTTATCTTGTCCACCAACATCCCAAACTGT